>VDFB02357730.1:0-29692 GCA_007258455.2 Sequoia sempervirens | reverse complement strand
GAAACAACTTCAAACCACCTTCAGTTATTTGGCACGAACTCCAATGCCCAACAAGAATGGTACGGCCTGCTGGAGGTGCAATTTTGCAATATAAAAATAATGACTTTGAATTAAATTCTAATCTCTTGTGGAAAGGGACGCCTTGTGCCAAGAATCACTTTGCCAAAATACCCAGAACAATATTTTATTTATTCAAAAAGCTGCTCATAAAAAACTACTTCAGCTGTATGAACACCAGCAACATAAAAACTGAAAATATCACCAAAATTCTCCAACTTTGAAGCTCAATCTGCTAGTCTAGATGAGAAGCAGTCTTAAAACCAACTAGGTGTTATCTTTCAAACACGAAATTGGACAAATGCTAGGAGGTAAGCATTCCTCGAAGCCAAATACATGAAGTCATTCTGACAGCATAACATTAGCATAAACAATGGATGATAAATGTTGGAGCAAACTCTCTCTTTTAAAGAACTTGAGGTGACTGTTGATTTTCCACCTTTTCTCTCCAAGGGACACCCAAAGAATTTGAATCATTTAATTTTTAAAAGATAAATAATTCCTCCTCAAATTTGGCGTCCAACTCCAAAGCACATTTTAAACATAATAAAATATTAAATATTTCCTCATGAAGTGTCCTCCCTTCATGAACACCTTTTAAAACAACTTCAAGTTATCATATTAGGCCAAGGGGGGGGGTCAACTTAAAATTAAAACATTAATAACTTGAAATAACTCATTTCTCCCTTTTACACCTCAAAAGCCAAATTCAACAATATTCAACTGCTCCAATTGAAATGGAAAACTTACTAAAGAGCTGCCAACTGGACCATTGCCAAAATTAGAACTTACTAAAAATAGTAAATTCTGAGAAAAGCCAAAAAGCCTCGAAAGAAGGAAACCTTGATTTTACCTCTGACAAGCCTATGGATTTCCGGAAATAGGCTATCAATCACCGAAGAGTGTATGGCTAAAATGGTGACATTACAATGTGAAAGGATTAGAGTAATATTATATTAATATACTTGTTGACAGCAAGCCATGCAACTCAATATTGCAAACTATTAAAAAATTTCGAAGTAAAGACATGCTTATTCTTGTAGTGAACCTTCCAGATTAAATATAATGCTATAATTGAAAATGATTGAGACTAGTTCCAGCAATAGGCCTTCTAAAACACTTACAAACTTAATATTAAATCTGGCAGTGAACCACTTAGATTATCGCAATATAAACTTGAAGTTGTTAGAATACTAGTTCTAGCGGCAAGACTCTAGAACAAGACAAGATTAATGCTAAATTGGTGGAGAACTACATAGTTCACTAATACTGAAATATGCAAGAATTAATTGAAACACTCCAAATAATATCCAAAGATATAATAGGTGTAATGTCCCCATTTTTGTGAGCATCAGAGTTCGAAGGATTAGCCTATTATTTGACCCTCGTAGGCTAGTGTGGTGGATTAGAGGGTCCAGTTTGGGCATTATGGAGTTCTTCAGGTGGCAGATGGCAGTGTTTACTTCTCCAAATTGTTGGTATATTTTGAGGCTAGGCTATTTAAAGGTTTCTAGTTTTGTTTTGAGATACTATTTATAGTAAGTTAGTGGTTGAGTGAGAGGGACCCTTACTATTTTTAGTAAGGTAGTTGGATGTGTAGTGGATGCAGTGGTTGACTCCTTGGTTCAGACGAAATCAAGAAATAATGAGTATTTGTGGAGTTATGTTATTTTAATTATTAATAAAGTGATTACTTTATTAATAATTATTTATAAAGTGCAATTATAAAGTTATATTATAACTTTATGTCTAAAAGGGGGGGGCATTTAATGACTTTATTTGACTTTATTATAAAAGGACATTTATTGATTATAAAGTCATGATATTTTAAATGTTAAAAGAGCCTTCTAGAGAAATCAACCCCTTTTGGAGATGAGTATAAAAGGCACCAAAAGAAATGAAAAAGGTATCATTTATTGATTATAAAGTCATGATATTTAGAAAGCTCTTCCCTTGGAGAAGGAAACCTAGGGCTTCTCCATATTTTGGCATTGGAGAGCGTAGCTTCTTCATTGTATCAACATTCTGAGGATGTGAGATATCAGCTGAAGATTGCTTAGAGAGTTGGCTTCATCTAGGAGTCAACATTGTGCTTCATTGAAGGATTAATTAGATCAAAAGTTAAAGGAGTTTATTATTGAAAAACATTTATATACTGGTTGTGTATCATTTCTCTTTGGCACGTGGGAATCATTCAGCTCATTTAAGAAGAGATTATCATCAAACATTTACAAAAGCTTAGAAGGGTTTGAAGGGTTCAACAAAATATTGCAAATCAGAGGTTATTGTCCTGTTGCTACAGTAGTGTGAACAGTGTCGTGCTACAATACCCGTGCTACAGTGATCCGCTATACTTTCAACCATAGTTTACATACTCTCCAATTACTCTCCAAGTAGCCGAGTAATCTCCGAAAAATTTGCATGCCGAGTGATTTCTGCTTTTACTTGCGGGCAGTATACAGATGGATTTTCTCCTGTCAAATTATCGAGTAATTGCTAGTAGCTCGCAAAAAACCCACAAACTTGGCATGTTTGTGTTTGTATAAATATCTCTGTGTGTGTATATGCATGCAAACTTGGCATCCTGTGTATGTTTATAGATATGTATGTGTGCACAGTGCAGTCCTGAGTATACACATACATAAATATTCACACATTTGCCGAGTA
This sequence comes from Sequoia sempervirens, assembly GCA_007258455.2. Lineage (NCBI taxonomy): Eukaryota > Viridiplantae > Streptophyta > Pinopsida > Cupressales > Cupressaceae > Sequoia > Sequoia sempervirens. The sequence continues at coordinate 26,968 of VDFB02357730.1, read as the reverse complement.
TTTGCTGAGTCAAAATTTTTGGGCTTGCCGAGTACTCTCCGATTCTGAGTATGTAAACTATACTTTCAACTTCTAACTGCTGCATACATCTCTGTGCCCAAATCAGGTTGGTTATGTTCATTGTAATTGCTGTTATTGAATATTTAGGTCTGAATGTATATGTAAATTTGAGATTGTGAACTGCTGTGCATATTTCTGAGCTCTAGCTGGTCATAGATGTATGTGATTGATTATCAGAACTGAATCTCTTAACTGCTGTACATTTTTGGGTTATACTAGTTTGCAATCAGTCAAGTATACACTCAAAAATTGATGTAATAATTGCTGTTTCAGTCAAACTGTTAATGCTGGTTGTGAAGTTAAGGTCTGATATAGTCATTAGAGTGCATAATATTGTCTTCAAGTGGTCTTTCTAAGTTTGTAAAGGTCTGATTATAATTTCTGGGCAGTAATATATTGTAAATCAGACATATCTGACAGTTAGAGTATCATAATATTGTTTCTCAATCATGATCTTGCATTATACATTGGAAACTCAATCAGTACATATACCATGCTATACATAATGTTTGACAAAATGTCCCGTCTATCAAACTGAAAATTAATCGAGCCACACTACAATAGAGATTGTTCCTAAGTTGCCGGTTCGGGTTCGGGTTCAAGGGTTCGGTTCGCCGGTTCGGCAAAATATTTTGGGGGCTGGGTTCGGTTCATTTTGGGTTCGTTAGTACAAATTACAAAAACATGTACAAATATATATATGCAGCCTAGAAGCATGAATTAGGATTAGAATATCACATAACATCATATAAACAACAAAACCACCATAAACTTGAATGTCATTTAAAACATGCATGATAAATATTCATTGTTCAAACTTCAAGTTCAATATTACAACACTTTTAAAGTTTTAATCATCAAATGGATTCTCTAAATCATTTAATCATCCATATCAATGTCAACATTGACATTAGATGAAGTAGGAAGACTAGATGAATCACAAGTAGTGCCAATGGCACCATCACTAGCACTAGTATTGTGCCCATGCTCCTATTGGATATCCGACTCCTCATATGCAATATGGTGGGAACTGCAAGCATCCAAGTCAGTATCCTCTGGCACTATATCCCACAACTTCGTCTCCCCTTCCTTGTAGTCAGGTTGTTTGTGTGAAAGGAGACGCAAGTTGGAATGCACATATACTAAGTTCTTCGCTTTTTTTGAGAGCAATTTATTGCGCTTTACTGAGTGGATGAAAGAATATGTGCTCCAATTCCTCTCAGATGCGGATGAACTAGCAACCTATGAAGACAAAGTAAACAATTCAAAAATTATAAATGAAATTATGAAACTTTTAAAACTAAAATATGAAAATTTATTAAACTTGTGATAAAATTTTGATTGCAAGGGGCTGCAAATTTTGGAAGTATTGTCCATGGAAGTACCACCAACTATGAGCATCCTTTAAGAACCTATCACCAATGGCATCAACATCTAGATGATTTGAGTGCACAAAATCAGTGAACTCATTCATGATTACACTTCGCAAATCTTGATCAGGGAAGAGTCTCACAAATGCTGCCTTGTACCCTTCAGCCACTTCTAAATCTCTATATGGAGGAAGTCTTCCTGGCTGTGAAAGAAGTTGACTGTTGTAGTATTTTGGAGTCAATGCAAAGGCAAGAAGGTGTAATGGAGTTGTCATTTTGTTCCATCTTTCTTCAACAATTGTTTGCACTTGTTTGAAGAAATCTCTTTAGGGTCTTGCTCTCTTGCATTTATGGTGCACTTGATCTTCTCAAGCATTGAGTCTATACCATCATATATCTCTCCAATGCATGGCTTGTCCATGTCAGTATAGCGAATCATACTCAAAATGGGCTCGGTGAAGCTAAGGAGATACTCCACATGATCCCACCATGAGTCATCTAATATCATGCTCTTAATTCTTGTTGCTCTTTTAGTGCTGCTTTGCCTCCATATAGACCAATTGGTGCTAATCACCATGCTAAAAAGTGTCTGCCTAACTTTCACAAGTCATCTCAAGACGATTGTATTAGAGGCAAAGCGGGTCTCTGCAACCTATTGCAAATTAAAAAAAAAAAAAAATTTAAAAATAAACTTTAAAGAAGAATTTAAATTTGAATGCACAATCAAATTATGAAAATCAGAAAATGACAAATGTAAATATTACTTCACTTACCTTCAATAGCTCCAATTTTGAAAATGATCTAAAGATACCTTGAGACAAGTGGTGGTTGGTGACGAACATCTGAATGTCCTCAGCCTCAGTATACAATTGTTTGATCCATGCAATTTTATTCCCAATCTTTTGCAGCATAAGATTGAGTGAATGAACCGCACAAGGTGTCCAAAAGATATGTGAATATCTTTCCTCAACCAACAACCTTGCAGCTCTACAATTCTTCACGTTGTCCGTTACAACTTGAACAACGTTGCGGGCTCCCACTTGCTCAATGGCTGCAATGAGAATATTAGCAATAAATTGTCCATCTTTTGCTTGCCCCTCACAATCCACGGCTTTCAAAAACATTGCCCCTTTAGGGGACACCGCTATGACATTGATCAAAGGCCAATTTTTTGAGTCCTTCCAACCATCTGAAACAATGGACACACCTGTCTCAACCCATGAATCTCTTAAAGGCTTCAATGCATCTTCAACCAACTCAACCTCCTTTTCCAATAAAGTGCTACGCACCTTCTCATAACCCGGGCCCTTGTACCCTTTTGGAGCTTCATTAACCACTCTCAACATCTCTTTCCAATATGGAGAACGAACAACATTAAAAGATAATCCATTGGCATATATGCATCTTGCTACACATTGGTCGGCAAGGGCTCTACTCTCATTTTAAAATGCAACTTCCAAAGGCCCCTTTGCTCTCTTGTTTGCAAAAGGTTGTGCACTTTGAGCTTGAAGATTTGGAGTGGCCATAAATGGGTAGTCTTCTACCACAATATTGGGATTGGGATTAGATGGGGGCTGCATTCCCTTTGATTTTTTTTTTGACGAAGGGTGATTTCCTTTTTGGGCTTCTCGTTGATCTACTGCTTCTTGCTCCATAATGTATTTTGCAACTGTCTTAGGTGGAATAGGGGCATCTTCTTTTCCAAGGCAAGGCGAGATGCCTTTTCCACTTATGCCACACAAATGTGCTTTCACCCTATGGTATGAACTAGAATATGTAACTTCACACCCATTGCATTTCCAAACATAACCACCACCACCTGGAATTTGTTTTATCATTTCAACATACTTCCATAGAGGAGAATTTGCATTTGTTTTGAACTTTGAGTTTGGTTTAGCTATGGAGCCGGAGGTAGAACCCATTGACATTGTGATTCCTATGGCAATTTGTTTTGCTAACAACACATTCAAAATTTGAATGAAAACAAAATATAATAATTTTTTAAAACCTAGCTCTTTTGAATCTTGCACAATGCATACATTCATAGAAGAATAGAAAAAAAGAAGAGAAAAACAAATTTTCTGGTTTGTAAAACAAAAAAAAGAATGAAAAAACTCAAAAAAAAGGAGAAAAACTTACCTCTTTGCAAAAATATTCTTCAACAATCTTTGTGGCAGCCAATGAACACTTGCAAATCTGTAGGAATGGCAATGCAATCGTTTGTAGAAGCTTCAATGATCAATCTTCAACTCCTTTTGTCAATCCAACAAGCAAAAATAAGAACTCAGCCTCTTGGAATGAAAATGCTTGTTTGCAAAACAAATGAATAAAAATGAGGTAGTTTAGGTGTTTAAAGTGTTTTAGAGGTCACTTTTAGGGTTCCCTTGGGCGTGGGTCAAAGTCAAACTGGAGAAATTATTAAAAAAATGCAAAAAAAAAAGCTTTTTGGGCACCCAAACCTGTCGGTTCTCCTTGGGTTCGCCCGGGTTCGACCTGGGTTCTTCTTGGGTTCTCTCGGGTTCTTCATCGGCGAACCAGGCCTCAAAATCACGGACCCTGGTCGAACCCACAGAGGGACCGGACCAGGACCTGTACTAGACGTGAACCCGGACCAGGACCCAGCCTAGAACCCAGCGAACCGGTAACTTAGGATTGTTCCATTTGGGGTGGGACATTACAGTGGTATCAGAGTGGTCTCCTGCCATCCTATTGGGGTTTATTTTAAAATATTCATTGAGCTCACACAGTTGAAATTCAAGTGATCGACACTTAGCAGTTGTATGGTACCCAAAAGAGTAGAAAATAACCCAAAAAGATTTGTAGGGCTAGAATAGACAAGAGTGGCCAGAATCAACATTTTCAAAACTTTATTCATTGCAACTGAAATATGAATAGTACGACACCTTATAGAATAAAATCATCATTCTATATTTGCATCCTATAATAGACTAGAATCATTCTTTCATTTTGGGCCTTTTTTGTGCTTTCATTGAAGCTTCTTGATCTTGGGTGGCTACTTCCATAGCCAAATCTTCAACAAAAACCTTGTAAAACTCCATAACTTAAAAAATACTTAAATTCCTTAAAAACTAAATTTAATGCATAATTTAGTTACAAAATGTATTATTGAGTTTGTGAAATGTTGTTGATATGCGATTTTTAATCTTCATTATAGGTAGGTTTCCATTTGGCATTATACATTATTAGTCATGATTTTGTAAAATATCTATATTATATTTTGTAAATTGCAACCTTGTAAAATGTTGTTTATAATTCTATTTACCATTATAGCAAGAGTGTGTAAAAAGTATCAAGGAAGGTGTGTTTATACTTTGTTTTACCATTGAAGTGACATTTTTGAAGTGCCATTGCTGATTTATATGTATCAAGGGAGTTGCAATTTGCAAGTGATTTTTGTCATGATTTACAGTCACAAGGGAATTGTGGGAAGCTAGTCATGGCCGTTTGAAAAATGAAAGACATTTGCTAGTCATGCTCAAGTATATTTGCACATGAGGTTGTATGCAGATTGAGTTGCAAGTTCTTGCTTGAGTAACTTGGTTTTCAAAAAAAAGTTGCAAGTACTCACATACTTGCTAGGTACCTTGCCAAGTACTTAGTGAGTCTTCAATCTACAGTTATAAGTTTCAACAATTAATATGCATTGGATTTGGTTAATGGGAATGCTCTTGTCTCTATTGGTTTCAGCCCTCCATGTTTCTCTATTGTAGCATAGAACTAGCGTGCAACAAAGTAATGAATGTAGGCTTCACATAGATGATTCCTCCAAAAAACTATTCATGGGGTTTAAGGATCAAATTGGAACTAGAGCAGGTTTTTCTTGTTCCTACAGGGTCTACTGGCACATTTCATATTTGTATTTGTTGCATTTTATTCCCTTGCCACTTGTTGTGATTGGCAAGTACATGAGTTGCACTTAGAGTAGTAGCATTTATTGTAGAGTTTACAATCAAGGAAAAAGAATCAAAGTTAACTTGATGGAACGTTGTAGAAAGATGCAATTAAAAAGAAAAAAGACAGTTAACTAGGTTGATTGTAGTTGAACTTGTCGTATTGTTTTGATAGAGTCAAACTTGATAGATAGATTCAATTGGAGTCAAACTACTCTAAATGAGAACAATTTACAGTTGCAAGTTTGTCAGCTCAGAGTGTAATTTTTCACATCAAAGAAGTTTGACAATATGCCATAGAGTTGGTATTTGTTGTTTCTCATTTTTGTGTTTATATGCTTGGTAGTTGTGGGCTAACAATTAGAGTATGCTTGTTTTGGGCACTTCATTACGACACGATTGTTCTGATTATCAACTGTTCAGTATAACAAGTATCTTTAAGAGTTCAATATACTTGAAACCTTGTAGGCCTTATTTGCAGATGCAAGGACCACAACATCCTTGAAATTTTGATTGGCTAGTATTCACTTGGGAATAAGGGAAGTCTTACTTAGATAGGAACTATAGCCAGGAGATCATTTATAGGGTTGAAGACTTGAGACCAATGCTTCATGAATAGTCTTGATTTCTTCATAAATCAAGTACATCTTGGAAGAGATTTGAACATTATTGGATAAATACTCAAAGCTAGGTGGTTGAGAATCATTCATGCTATGAGGGATTCTTGAACTAGAGTTAGATGCAAAAGAGGTGAAGTGGAAGAAATGTCTCTAGATGACAATTTCAACCCTAGTTGAACTCTAATATATTCATTTGCATACAAACTCTTCATGATGGGGAATAGAGAACGACTGATGGCTTCAGCTGTAAGCAAATTTGTCCCAAATAAGACAAAAGAATAGAGCTGGATACTCATCCAAAGATTTGAAGTGATTCTCCTTCCATCTCTTCACATAGAAGGTGATCCATTTCCTTTAGGTCAACTTATATATCCATCTTCTAGTATAGATACACCCTTTGGTGCATGTGCTAGTTAATTCTTCCTTCACAGAGGGGAATTCTTACTTCTTCAGAAGGCACTAAAAGGATCGGAAAGATAAAATTTGATTGAAAGGATCTTATTCCAATAAGATAAGTCTTAGGATTATTGGCATTTAAAGGTAGAAATCCATTGCCATATTTCTTGAGATTGCTTGATTGTATGTAGCCATTGAATTTCAATAAGTCAAGTGCAAGTGAGAGGATGCTAGAGGTGTTTTGAAATATGCCCCTTCAATTTTTTCCCAAGAAATTCACAAACAAACAACACTACGCCAAATGAATTAGCGTTAGCTCCAAAATTGAAATCCAATTTTTAAATATCTCAACGCCAAGAATGCACACTCAATCCCAAGGAAGGAGAGGTGTTGTCATATGGCGGAGAAAACTAAGCAATAATTGAAATGAAATTACAATTGAATGGAGCTAGGCGGTGAACCAGCCATGAAATTTTTCCACACTTCCACTAATACAGTGGGGGGAAGAAATTACAAAACAAACTAATTCATCCGCTACGGCGGGCATCCACTCGCGAGTGGGAATTCACCACTTTTCAATGGGTACAAAAAAGAGATTAACAAATTCTTTTTCCACACTAGCGGTAAACCATCCAGGGGTTAAAGTGTTTACATTAAAATTCATATGCAAATGCAGCAATAAAGATGTCTGGATTAGTACTACTAATTCACAGCCTTACAATGAAATAAATCTGCAATTTACAAGTGTTACAATGATATGATCAATGCAAATACATGAAAGATGATTCTTCCAACACTTAATCTTCTCAATTATTGAAGATATAAACCAAAATCAGAAACTAAAGTAAATCTGATATGATAATCAGCAAATTGAAATTCTGAACCAGCAATCTATGAAACATCAAAATGAACAAAACTCTTAACACACTTTGCAAACTCCCACCAAATTGAAAACTCATCAATTCATTGGCTAGGTGCCCTCGAAATCAACATTTTCCAAGCTCTAAACTTCGCAAAACACCCAGCACGATTTTCAAAGCATTAAATGCATGGTATGGCCCTAGGAGAGGGTCGACCTTGCTTAAAAATTCAACCACTTCACAATAAATTCTGTCCTTGCACAAATGGAGGGGCCTAAAGCATATAAAATGAAAGGACAAATACCCATATGCAAATAAATTTTACCCATAGAGTTGTATTCAAATTCGCCTTGCAGCCATGACTGAACCAGCAATATCAAAACTCAGGAAATCTCCAAAAATCTTCATCTGTGAAGCTCAATCTACTAGTCTCAAAAGAAAGCTCGAACTTCAAAGCAATGCCAAGACTTATATCTGCAAATATCCTTCAACACTTCAAAAACCAGCAAACATGGAAACTGATAAAATCATCAATATCTTCAACAAAGAGGCTCAATATGTACTTCTGAATGAAGCTCACTCCCAATTTACCATCTAGGGAACCATAGTTTTAGGCCCGAAGAATGGTGTAGAAAAGCTAAGCTTCCCCTTAGCCGGGTTCTGAAATCAATTCAATAACATTTCGATATCATAAACCAAATATGAGAAATGAATGAGCAATGGCCTGCTTTTATAGAATTGAAGGTGACTGTTGGCTCATCAACTTCCATCTTTTTTCCCTCCAAAAGGGATGCCCATTTCACTTTTGAAATATTTTAATTTTTAAAACATTATATTCACCTTTCTAGGCATCCAAGACTTGAGGAGAAATATTTACTTTAGAAATATTTAAATAATCTCTTAATGAGGCGTCCAGCCTCAAAGGCCACTTTTTAAAACAACTTTAAGTCATTAATACTAGGCCACGGGGGTCAATAAGAAATTATAACATTAATGACTTAGAATAAATCATTTTACCCAAAATGAGCTTCAAAATGCTAAAAGCCAAATATGCTCTGAATTGCACTGCCTGAAATGGAAACTGAGCTGACTGCTGATGCTACTGCCCAAGATGGCACTGCCAAAAATAGAATTTACTAAAAATAGTAAATTCTGAAAAGTTGTTCAACACACTTTGCATGTTATATCATTGTGAAGCTCTCTGAAAACCCAGAAAGACCCCGCCAGACATGCATCTGAAACTCTAACATACAAGCCATTAGAAATGCATCAAAACCCCTATAAAATAAGAAACCCTAATTTTACCTCTGACGAGCCTACAGGCTTCCGGAAATAGGCTATCAGTCACCGAAAGGCGTATAGCTAAAATGGGGACATTACATGTTCTTGAAGACCCTTGAAGGGATTAAGTTTGTACATATTGATTTTGATAGTAGATAATTGTAATAGAGTTTTTTCTATATTGGGTTTCTCAGACGTAAATCTCATATTATCTTTTCCTATTCTTATGTTATTCTCACACACTGGCTTGAGCTTGCTCACTAACGACACTTCTAGAGAAAATAAATGTGAATAAGTGTATTTCTAATGAGGCAATCCTTGTAATGTCCCCTTTTTCGTGAGCAATGGAGTTTTGAGAAATTAGCCTATTCCTGATCCTCGTAGGCGAATGGGGCTTGATAAGAGGATTGTTTGGCAGATACCCAGTTGATTGGTTGGCTCGTTTCGTGATTCAATCTACATATGGAGGTGTTCTAATGATTTCTTGATATGTTTCTATTTTTAGAAACCTCATGTTATAAAGTAATGTTATGTTTGCACTTTATGTTATGAATAATTATTTTATTATAAAGTGCAAAATAATAAAATAATAAAATAAAATAAAATAATATTCCTTCTAGAAGGTGACTTGGGAAAGTTCTAGAAGGAGGCCGACCTCTTGAGGAAAAAAGTATAAATAGACATCATGGGCTTCATTCTCATCATCTAGATTTGTTGTTGTTGATGTTGATGTTTGATGGTTGTGGAGCCTAGGGTTTCTACAGTTGTCTTTGGCCATTGAGAACGGAAACTCTCAATTGGTGAGCAATTTTGAGGGTGTGAAATATCACTTGAATTATTGCAGCTGGGAGGAAGTTACTTCAAACTTTCTATTTGAGCTTCATTGTAAAAACTTAGTGGCCTTTGGCCAAGTTTTTTGTATGATTCAATTTAGTTCATTGTTGGAGTCATTTTGGTGTATTGAGACTTCATCAAGATTATTATTCAAGGTTCAATCTGTATTTATCAGTTCTGATATATATTATTACAGTCAGCATATTATTCTCTTGGAGCCACGATTTTATTTACTTGAAGCTACAATATTCATCAATTTTGGTCTTGAGTTAGAGCGCTTGACTTCCAAGGAGATGGAGACCATTCTTGAAGCTTCATAAGATCTTTAGAGGCTGCTCAATAATTAATTTTCTGAAGTATGCAATACAGGGGCGATTTGGACATGAGAGCACAAATAAATTCATAGAAATTCCTTCTCGTATCTTTGGCTCATGGGTATTTGGGCGATCACCTTCTTAGAGCTTGGCAATGAAGATTGATGATAGTAGTTGAAGGTTGCAGCTGTGATTTATTTATTTTGAAGGTCTGAAGCATACACAGGGCGGCCCAATCTAGAGGAGGAGATTTCTAACAAGGAGCAACAAATAAAATCTGATAAAATTCATGAGGCACGGATAGAAGTTAATGAAGCTGGGCGCTGTAGTTTTGAAGATAAATCTGCACCAAGCAAAGAGAATCGAATATTTGTTCCAGACAGTTAGTAACTTCCAGGTTCTTTATCAGCCATTATAGATTAGTTTGGTACTCCATTGAATATTCTGTAGTTGCAGTTGTAGGTATTTGTTACAATCTGATTTAGCATTGTAATTAGATGACATTGTATTGATCAATTCATATGTTGTTGTAGATGATTATTTGCATAACAGATTTGGTATTATTTTGTATCACCATTGTAAGCTAAGTAGCCGGTTCTTCAGGGTTTGGCCCGGGTCCTGGTCCGGGTTCGCTCTGGGTCCGGGTCCGGGTCCGGTCCTCCTGCTGGTTCGGCCAGGGTCCTTCCATTTGGGCCTTGGTTCGCCAGTGAAGAACCCGGGCGAACCCGGGCAGAACCCGGGCGAACCCAAGGCGAACCCAAGGCGAACCCAAGGCGAACCCGGGCGTGTGGGCGGCAAAAAGTGCATGTTTTATGTTTTTTTTAATATTTTTCTTCCCTTTGACTTTGACCCACGCCATGGGAACCCTAAAAGTGACCTCTAAAACATGTTAAACACCTAAACTGCCTCATTTTCATTCATTTGTTTTGCAAACAAGCATTTTCATTTCAAGAGGCTGACTTCTTATTTTAACTTGTTGGATTGACAAAAGGAGTTGAAGATTGATTGTTGAAGCTTCTACAACGATTGCATTGCCATTCCTACAGATTTGCAAGTGTTCATTGGCTGCTACAAAGATTGTTGAAGATTATTTTTGCAAAAAGGTATGTTTTTCTCATTTTTTTCTCATTTTTTCATTCTTTTTTTTTTTGTTTTACAAACAGAAACTTTGTTTTGCATCTTTTTTTTTCTGTTCTTCTATGAATGTATACATTGTGCAAGATTCAAAAGAGCTAGGTTTTAATTTTTTAAAAATTATTATATTTTGTTTTCATTCAAATTTTGAATGTGTTGTTTGCAAAACAAATTGCCATAGGAATCACAATGTCAATGGGTTCTACTTCCGGCTCCATAGCTAAACCAAACCCAAAGTTCAAAACAAATGCAAATTCTCCTCTATGGCAGTATGTTGAAATGATAAGACAGCTTCCAGGTGGTGGTGGTTATGCTTGGAAATGCAATGGGTGTGATGTTCAATATTCTAGTTCATACCATAGGGTGAAAGCACATTTGTGTGGCATAACTGGAAAAGGCATCTCACCTTGCCCTGGAAAGAAAGATGCTCCTATTGACCCTGAGACAGTTGCAAAATACATTATGGAGCAAGAACTAGCAGATCAACGGGAAGCCCAAAAAGGAAATCACCCTTTGTCAAATAAAAAATCAAAGGGAATGCAGCCCCCATCTAATCCCAATCCCAATATTGTGGTAGAAGACCACCCATTTATGGCCATTCCAAATCTTCAAGCTCAAAGTGCACAACCTTTTGCAAACAAGAGAGCAAAGGGACCTTTGGAAGTTGCATTTCAAAATGAGAGTAGAGCCTTTGCCGACCAATGTGTAGCAAGATGCGTATATGCCAATGGACTATCTTTTAATGTTGTTCGTTCTCCATATTGGAAAGAGATGTTGAAAGCGGTTAATGAAGCTCCAAAAGGGTACAAGGGCCCGGGTTATGAGAAGGTGCGTAGCACTTTATTGGATAAGGAGGTTGAGTTGGTTGAAGATGCATTGAAGCCAATAAGAGATTCATGGGTTGAGACAGGTGTGTCCATTGTTTCAGATGGTTGGAAGGACTCAAAAAATCGGCCTTTGATCAATGTCATAGCGGTGTCCCCTAAAGGGGCAATGTTTTTGAAAGCCGTGGATTGTGAGGGGCAAGTAAAAGATGGGCAATTTATTGCTAATATTCTTATTGCAGCCATTGAGCAAGTGGGAGCCCGCAATGTTGTTCAAGTTGTAACGGACAACGCAAAGAATTGTAGAGCTGCAGGGTTGTTGGTTGAGGAAAGATATTCACATATCTTTTGGACACCTTGTGCGGTCCATTCACTCAATCTTATGCTGCAAAAGATTGGGAATAAAATTGAATGGATCAAACAATTGTATACTGAGGCTGAGGACATTCAGATGTTCGTCACCAACCACCACTTGTCTCAAGGGATCTTTAGAACATTTTCAAAATTGGAGCTATTGAAGGTAAGAGAAGTAATATTTACATTTGTCATTTTCTGATTTTCATAATTTGATTGTTCAATCTAATTTAAATTCTTCTTTAAAGTTTATTTTTAAATATTAATTTTTTTTTAATTTGCAATAGGTTGCAGAAACCCGCTTTGCCTCTAATACAATCGTCTTGAGACGACTTGTGAAAGTTAGGCAAGCACTTTCTAGCATGGTAATCAGCACCAATTGGTCTATATGGAAGCAAAGCAGCACTGAAAGAGCAACAAAAATTAGGAGCCTGATATTAGATGACTCATGGTGGGATCGTGTGGAGTATCTCCTTAGCTTCACCGAGCCCATTTTGAGTATGATTCGCTATACTGACATGGACAAGCCATGCATTGGACAAATATATGATGGTATAGACTCTATGATTGAGAAGATCAAGTGCATCATAAATGCAAGAGAGCAAGACCCTGAAGAGACTTTCTTCAAACAAGTGCATACAATTGTTGAAGAAAGATGGAACAAAATGACAACTCCGTTACACCTTCTTGCCTTTGCATTGACTCCAAAATACTACAGCTCTCAGATTCTTTCACAACCAGGAAGGCTTCCTCCATATAGAGATTTAGAAGTGGCTGAAGGGTACAAGGCAGCATTTGTGAGACTCTTCCCTGATCGAGATTTGCGGAGTGTAGTCACGGATGAGTTCACTGATTTTGTGCACTCAAATCATCTAGATGTTGATGCCTCCCGTGATAGGTTCTTAAAGGATGCTCATTCTTGGTGGTACTTCCATGGACAATACTTCCAAAATTTGCAGCCCCTTGCAATCAAAATTTTATCACAAGTAAGTTTAATAAATTTTCATATTTTAGTTTTAAAAGTTTCATAATTCCATTTATAAATTTTTAATTGTTTACTTTGTCTTCATAGGTTGCTAGTTCATCCGCATCTGAGAGGAATTGGAGCACATATTCTTTCATCCACTCAGTAAAGCGCAATAAATTGCTGTCAAAAAAAGCGGAGAACTTAGTATATGTGCATTCCAACTTGCGTCTCCTTTCACACAAACAACCTAACTACAAGGACGGGGAGACGAAGTTGTGGGATATAGTGCCAGAGGATACTGACTTGGATGCTTGCAATTCCCAACATATTGCATATGGGGATGAGCCTGAGGATATCCAACAGGGGCATGGGCACATTAGTAGTGCTAGTGATGGTGCCATTGGCACTTGTGATTCATCTAGTCTTCCTACTACATCTAATGTCAATGTTGACAATGATATGTATGATCTAGAGAATCCATATGATGATTAAAACTTTGAAAGTGTTGTAATATTGAGCTTGAAGTTTGAACAATGAATATTTATCACGCATGTTTTAAATGACATTCAAGTTTATGGTGGTTTTGTTGTTTATATGATGTTATCAGTTATGTGATATTCTAAAAGTAAATTCTAATCCTAATTCATGCTTCTAGGCTGCATATATATATATATATATATATTTTTTTTTATATATTTTGTAATTTGTACTAACGAACCCAAGACGAACCGAACCCACCCCCAAAAAATTTTGCCGAACCGGCGAACCGAACCCCCGAACCCGAACCCGAACCCGAACCCGAACCGGCTACTTAGATTGTAAGCCAAGAGTCTTGGCATTTCCATGATAACTTGTGTAGGTGATTGCATTTCAATAAGACATCATCTTTGGGAAGTCTTACATGGTTGTAATGTTCATTTGAACGTGATATGAAGATGTATGCCAACTATTTGACAAAATGTCAATGGCTGTAGATGTTCTTATCAACATATAGGTTGCATACCAACTATTTGTTAAAATTACCAGTTGGTTGTAGGTGCATGTTTTGCATTTAGAAGTCATATATAAGCATTGTAAAAGATGAAATTAAGTCATTGATGCATCTGGGATATAGTTTAGACATTGTAGTATGCATTTGCAAGCATTTAGATTACTTTGATATCATCTTCAAGCCTTTATATCAGACTGATAACTCAGACCAGCAAGCTGGAAGTTTGTATGTGAATTGTTTGACGAAATTCCTTGAGTCTTCAATCAGCACTTTGAGGTCAGATTTGAGCAGGGTCATTACAATCCTCCATGTTCAAATATGTATTGAACCAACAAGCAATGGAATGCCCATACTATTTGGATCTTATTCTTGTCAATGCAGGTTTTTTTGTACATGTAGGGTATGCTAACACATTTGAGATTTTATTTTTGGTTGCATTTTATTCCCTTATCACTTGTGTTTGGCAAGGTAGAATAGTAGCACTCGTGATAGAGTCTACAGAAGCAAGGAGATGCAAGAAACAGACAACAGAAGGCTGCAAAGGAAAGCATCAAAAGAAAAAAGTCATTGGTGATGGTTTCAGCTGCAGTCAAACTTGTCATACAATTTCAACCAAAGTTGAAATCTCTATGTAATGTCCCCTTTCTGGAAATTCCTAATTTTAGGCCTGCAAAATAATCACTAAAAATCGATATTAGTAAGACAAGTATCAACTATACGATAATATTCAAATTCATACTTGTTGGCATTTAAATTAGCACCTCTGGAGTGCTATTTGTAAACGGTCAACTATTGCAAGTGTTATAGTATTGCTCCTTCAGATTATAGAGAGGAAGATCTCTCTTTGCTGATGTAATGTGTAAGAAAGGGTAGAGTAGACTAAGGTTCCTATCTTTTTGTACTCAACGGTAGGACACAAGGGTGCACAAACACAATGCGCCGTAGCTAAGTTTTTCTCTGGTTTATGCAGATCTTAACTACGACTAAACTAGCTTTTAATCTATCCTATCTCCCCAAGATAAACAGAGCATGAGGTCATAGGAGCGGGAATGGATGGTTGGATCACTTGAATCCACCGTCTCCTTAGAATATGGCCGAGGCTCTGAACTCTCGGATATACGCTGGGATAAGGTTTTATATCTCTGAACTCTCGGATATATGCTGGGATAAGGTTTTATATAAGCAAACACTCTTTACGGTAAGTTGGATCTGAGACCTGCCAAGGAGGAGGAACCCCTATCCGAGGTATGGGCTAGGAAACAACTTACTAGAAACAACAAATTACGATGTTTTGGCCAACAAACTTGCTAAGGAGGAGGAACCCCTGTCCGAAGTATAGGTTGAAAGTCAATCCATTAAACAACATCACACGACAACTGTTAATAACAAATATCCAAGGAGGAGGAACCCCTATCCGAGGAGGGAAATGAAACAACAAGCTATTTAAACACAAGACATTATGGAAGAACTCAAATCTTTAGATCAAATTGCATGTGCCTTTTGATTTCTTTCTTCAAGCTTTTTGAACGAATTACAAAGATTGGGACAGCAAAGGCACAAAATCATGCACAATTACGATCAACCAATGAATTCTCATCCAAGAGTGAACAAATATTCGCTTTCAAAGCCGTTGGCAACAATGGTGCAGCAATTTTGCATAGCAAGTAAAGGTTAACAAATAATGAGCCCAAGGCTCTTATTTATAGAACTCAAAGGAGTAGGAACCCTAAAATCTCTTTGAGTTAACAATCAGTTCTTGCCAATCAGCAAGATTTATTGCTATGTCTAAAAGTAGGTGAGCAATCAGTTAACTGGAAATCTACTTCAGTTAACTGAAACTAAACAAGGAGTCAACTGGAAACTACTTCAGTTGATTGAAACTGAACTAAAGGAGAACTTTATTACAAAGTGTCTCCAAAATAGACATCCACGTTTAGTGGAGATCTGAGATCCATAAATTATGGAAGTCAATTAGACATCCTCAATTAGTGGAGATCTGAGATCCACAAATTATGGAAGTCAACTTAGACATCCTTAATTAGTGGGATCTAACATGCATGATCTGTGGGACGTGGAGTTAACTTGGAAAGGGGCATCAAGTTAACTCCAGTTGCATTTAATGCCTTTCTGGAGGGTAGGACGTCGTTTGTGGGTGCTTTACACCTCACCACCTCCAGCCAATAGTTCTTCTAACCAGGCATTGACTTCTTCTGCCTCTTGCAAACTGCTTTTGATATTCGATCTTCTTTGCAGTTGCGTCATCCAACTTGGTTGACATGAAGTGTGGAAGTTAGTGTGGTAGTAACCGACGGCGACTCTGTGTTTAGAATGACTACCTTCCGTATTTGGCTATCTGTTGAACGGTGATGTCATTTATGCCTTCCAAGGCGTCCATCTTGACTACGGGCTTCACTTGATGCATGTCCATGTCGAGTGTTTTCAAAAAGTTGTGAAGTAGGACCATTTTGGTCTTGATTTCAACCTGAGTACTGTATTATGAAAAACTCGATTGTTGACTGTAAACATGGATATGTTCAGACAACTTTTTCTGCAACTGCTAAAAATAGCCTGTCAAGGGGTAATTTTTATGAAAAAAATCTAAGACGTGGGTTTTGCTTAGAATAATTTTCTAAATGGACCCAGAACGTCAAAGATCCCAAAAAATCACTTTTCCTTGTACATGCAAGAGCCCTTCGGGGCAGAGGTTTTAGAGGCAGCAGAGGCTTATTTTTCTCGGAAAAATCTGACACATGGGTATCGTTGGCGCTTCAAAGCTAAACAATCCCAGTTTGTCTGATTTTTGAAATCGTGACTTTTTTCTGAAAACCCTAAAAAAATAGGGGCAGCAGGGCAACTTTTTCTGGTAAAATCTGGCACATGGGTTTTGTTGAATATGCTATGCTGATCATACCTAGTTGGTCAGATCTATGATTATCTGCTATTTTCTTGGACATGCAAGAAGATCTAAAGACAAGAAGAGAGGAAAAAGACAAGAAGAAGATTGGAAGTTATTTTCTGCCTTTCTGTAAAAATATGCTTCTGGATGCAACCTCTGAGAAGAAATCCCTTTGTGCCACTAATCTTCAAAAATAATGAAGAACGATCCAAAACCTTTGTCAGATCTTGGAAATACGCCTTGGAGAGCAAATGGTTGTTCTTGAGCTCCAACCTATAAAGACAAACAATGAATAATGATGTCCAAGCTTGATACATAGTGATTGATGCCTAAATGCATCAAGTACGGGCACCAACTCATGATTGAAGACTAATTTGGCCTGATCTGGAGTTCTAAAAGCTGATTTCCACTGATTGTGGGTCGTTTTGGCCAAGTTTGCCTCCAAAATCTCTAACTCAAGTCAACAAACTTCTCTTTGACTTTTTAGGCATCCTTGAGTTTGAACATTTTTTTATCATTTTTCCATGCTGAATGACCTCTGTTTGATCTTCACTCCAGATTGATCAGTTGATCTTGAGCAGCTGCTGATAGATTCATTGTTGAGCTAGATCTGTGCTGAAGAGATGTGCCTGGGAGATGCTAAGTCGGAAAACTAAGTTTGAGGCTCCAGAAGACTGGGCGCCTCTCTTCAGCAAGGGCGCTTTTGCACTTGCCTTAGTCAATTTTCAGTGTCTGTTCTTCAGTTTCTTTATTTAGACCTCCCGTGCTCTAATTTGATATCCTCGTTGACTGACAAGTCGGACAATCTCGCTTGACGATTCATCAGGTGACTAGCTCGATCCTGAAAAGGATGATTGGTGTCTTAGCCCCTGAAATTCAGTTTAAAGCCTCGATGAGCAAGGGCACCTTTCATTAGTAGGGGCGCTTTTGCTCTTTTTGATCAGTTATTTCTTGTTGAAAACTGCTTCAGTTTGATCTCCATCATCAAATGATTGCCTTGTCGGAATCCTTCGCTGACCGTTTTGTTGCCGAGCTTTATCCAAATGGAGAAGATTATCCTGGGGGTCCTTCAACCATTTGACAGCATCTAAGTGCCCAAAAGAAAGGGCGCCTTTCTTCAGCAAGGGCACCTTTTTCAAGCTAGGCAACCATTTTGGATGTCTCTTGATAACATCCTCTTCGCACTCCGTCAATGTTTGTCGGTGATCACTGTATCTGATAATCTTGCTGAATGTTTTGTTGTCAAGCCAGCAGGAAAATGTTGAGGATGATTGCCTCAGACAAATCAGGTGATTGTATTTGGCCCTGGAGATCCAAGGGTGCCTTTCTCCAATAAAGGCGCTTTTAGCATTTTGAACTGACTTCTCCTTGGTAGCATTTCCAGAGTTAGCCAAATTTTGGCCTTTTCCGATTTCCAGAATCCCCTTTGTCAAACATCATCTTTTTCAGCTTTTTCCGCCATGATCGCATCGTTGAAGCTTTTGAAGCTTAGCTTTCAGCACTTGGTCTGGCCAATCTACCATTAATGGCTGCTGAGCTCCTAACTTTGTTCCTGAAAAACAAAAATAGACCCACCGGAGTATAACATGTCTTTTGATGATTCTGACTTGACCAGTGTGATCATGAAGTCAATTAATACTATCAAAATCATTTTCAATCGTTTCTGGGAAGGTCCTATTTTCAGGGGTTTCCATAAAAATAGGGGTACGAAACCCTAATTTTTTATTTTTCAGAATTTTGCACATATGTTCCTTGACAGAAACCCGCAAAAACCCTATGTTTGGTTTGACCTAAAACAGACATTTGACGACATTTTTACATGATTTAGCTCAATTTAAGTAGAATGCCAAAAAATTATTTTGGGTACAACAATACCTAAAACATTATAATATTGAGATCAATACATCATAGCTAAAACATCCTAATATTTAGATCCATAGTTCATAGCATCATTAGTATTTGAATCCAAAATAGCTAAATATCATTAATAATTATTCCAAGGCATATTCCTATAGTCAACCATATTAGGAATTCACTAGAAATGCTTGCAGACCACAATCTCAAGGGTGGTGGCCCTTGTATTGTGAGAGCATGGAATGATTCTAGATCTGTTCCATCCCTCAGTTTGCCTTGGAGGCTGGCTGTCCTCCTCAATCAAGCCCAAGAGCACCATTTAGGCCTCTTAGCCCACGAGTATGGCAGAACCTCCAATTCATCCATCTTGGGGTGGCATGCTTGATAAGATGCATGAAGGCTGGTCCGCTTCAACCAAGCCAAGAGCACCATTTAGGCCTCTCGGCCCATGAGAATGGCAGGACCTCCAATTCATCCATCTCGAGGTGGCGTGCTTGATATAAAGAATATCTAGTCCTTCAGCTCTCGTGACTTGGAAGGTTGATTGGCCTCCCTATTTGCAAGACTCTTCTATAAATTCAAAATAGATTGTTAAAGGAATTTGCTAGAAAATGAAATGATAAATTTACTCTTAAATGGCTGCCACCATTTATATTTCAGAATATTACCAAAGGCTATTTTCAATCTCTATTCCAAAGTGATTGCCTTATATTTCTTATTCTTATTTTCCTTTTTCCAACTTGATATGATATGTTGAGTGATTGTGAGTTGATTGATATTTATGGATTGACAAGTTAATGTTTGAATGATGATTGAATGACTTTATACTTAATGAATTGATGATTGAATGATTGATACTTGTATGATTTGAGGATTGAGTGATGCTTGAATGATTTGATGATTGAATTATGAATTGATTGATCTTTTGATATTTTGATTGCTTGATTTCTTGATGGATAGATGATTGATGATTACTGATTGAATGTCAATGAACTGATTTATCCTTTATGTCCATTTCTTGAAGGAGTCACCACCCTTCACAATAAATGAGTCACCACCCTTCATAATAAATGAGTCATCACCCTTCATGGCTGCCTTTTGAGAACAATACTTTATTTTCAAATTGATTGATAGATTTATTCCCCACTAATGATTTCTTCACAAGGAAATGATCCCCCTTTTATATCTTATTATTGAGGTAGTCACAACCTTTCACCCTTGAAGATTCACAACCTTTCACATTAGGAGTCACATCCTTTCTCACATCATCACTACTCTTGAGAACATAATTTAACTTACTTGCAAAGTCTCATAAAGTTCTATTCTCAGTTGAATTATTGAATGATGTTATGGATGTCTTTCTCAAATGAAATGCTCCCCCTTTTATATCTCAAGTTTGAGGGAGTCACACCTCTCCACTTCTATTGCCTTTCAATAGTTACAACTCTTCATTGCTGCATTTGGAGAATAATAATTTAATTTTAAATAAGTTAATTTGTTAGTGCTGCTGTCTATTACTTGTTGTTAATGTTTTGGTAACTGCAGGAGGTATCTTCTTGTGTCAGAAGAATCTTCCTTAAATAAATTGTTGTGTCAACTGGCCGACCTCATAAATTGTCTTATTCAACATGCAAAGTGTAACTGACATGCAGGAGAATCTGCATACTGACATGCATGAGAATCTTTGTTTGTATTCCTTAAATAGACTCATGAACTGCCACCTTGTGTGTCTTCTTGTGGCTGCATATTTGCCTATATTTAGGTTGAAGTGTGGACTTGTTTGGTGATTTATTTTGTCTATAAAAACAAGTCATTTCTTCAAGAAGAAGTTGGATTTTTTACAGCAGATTATTATCCTTTGAAGAGCAGATTGATATCAAGGAGAAATCAGAGGTTTTCTGTATATTGGCATCTAGGAGAGGTGCTGAGACTTGTAAGCCGATTTCATTCAATATACAAGAGACATATTTGTGGCTGGGTTTTTCTCCCTCGAGAAAGAGGGTTTTCCCAAGATATATACTGTGTTATATTGTTCATGTCTTCATGTGTTTGTGTTGCATTTTCTGCTTTCTGTTAAATCTGATCCTAACATTAACATGGTATCAGAGCGGGTCTACGAAAAGATCCGATCAGATTTGGTCTAACAAGAACACAGTCTCTTGTGGCACAGTGGAGTTTTGAAGGCTTTTTCAGTTTGTAAATCTTAGACATGATTAGAAGGCATGGGAAAAGCTGTTGAGTCTGTGCGTGCAAGTGCTATGGAAAGAAAGTGATGGAATCAATGCTATTTTGTGTTGACTTATCTTCTGCAGTGCGGGTGAATGTCCTATTGCTGTTCAAAGGGGTTTTGATGCGTGGGAGTCATGTTTTGTTAAAACTGATATGAGAATGTTATATATTTATTGATACCTCTTTAGGCATGGGCAGTATGGAAGTGTGAGTAACTTCTGGGCTAGTTTCACTTGATGTGAAGCCGTGACTTTCTAGATACTATTCTATTGCTTGTTTTGAGTTTTGGATGTGCAGAAATTCTCTGAGCTAATGAGGGTTTTATATATAATCTATTTTGTTGCCATCCACGATGTGTGAAGCCCTTTGGAATTCATGGGTGTATGTCTTTTCTAAAGAAGTCTTGAGGAGTGCCTCTTGAAGGCTAGCATTAATTGGCTGCTGTATCTTTTTCTGTAGAAGACTAAAATTTATTCAGAACTCTGATTAAGTGTGCTGTGTATAAGGAGTTTCTTGGAGCTGCAATCTCTGTTTACAAACTTGGGAAGCGAAAGGCCACGTTTATGGAAGGAAGGAAATGATGATTTTTTACTCTTTTGATTACTTAAACTCTTTCGTCGCATGAGTTTGGGTGCGTTGATTCATAATGTGATCTCAAGATTTAAATAGAGTCTTCAATCTTTGATAAACGATAGTTTCATATTCCCACTTTCCATGAGGGTGAGATCGAGTGAAGGTGGCGAAAATGAGACACAGCTACAGGTCTAGCTCATTGGTGTACCAACATAAAGAGATAAGTATCTTATACTTGTTCTTTGAATGAATTATTTATGTAGTTATTAATTCATGCTACATCAATGGATAGTGAATCTTGTATGCTTCTAGCTTTGATATTTCTTCTGGATTGTTTAAACTATTAGTAATCTCTCTCTAAATGCTTCTAGGACGGATCGAGGAGCAAGAGGTTGATGAGAGATTTCCTAGAGAAGAAGAGCTTGGGGCATCCTGTAAGGAACTCATGCCAACTGGAGAAATGATCAAGCATGGAGTCATAGCTTGCAGCCATGGGACTGAGTTGGTGGTTGAAGACATCTCTCGAAGAGGAAGAAACTATTCAAGTTGTCTTTGAGATCAATTTCTTCGAAGAGGAGGAATTTACATTCAGAGGGAGTTTGACAATTCCTCATAAGCAACCTTGGACGAGGAGGTCAGAAGGTTGATGCAATTACTTGGAGCTTCAAAGGGAGTTTCATCATCATGGAGATCTGTTGTTAATGCATTTTCCTCTGAGACGGAGGAATTTGATGTGAAAGCCCTTGTTAATGCATTTTCCTCTGAGACGAAGGAATTTGAGGTGAAAGCCCTTGTTAATACATTTCTCTCTGCGAGAGAGATTTGAGGTATCAACCCTTGTTAATGCATTTCTCTCTGCGAGAGAGATTTGAGGTATCAGCCCTTGTTAATGCATTTCTCTGAGAGCGATATTTGAGGTATCAGCCCTTGTTAATGCATTTCTCTCTGCGAGAGAGATTTGAGGTATCAGCCCTTGTTAATGCATTTCTCTGAGAGCGAGATTTGAGGTATCAGCCCTTGTTAATGCATTTCTCTGAGATAGAGATTTGAGGTATTAGCCCTTGTTATTGCATTTCTCTCTGTGAGGGAGGTTTGAGGTGCAAGCCCTTGTTATTGCATTTCTCTCTGTAAGGGAGATTTGAGGTGTAAGCCCTTGTTAGTGCATCTTTCTCTGCGAGAGAAATTTGAGGTGAAAGCCCTTGTTCCACTCTCTGGGAGTAGCCATGGTGGATGTCATATTGAGTGATTCCATGACAACATCATGTTAAGTGATTCTGTGATGAACACTTGTGCACATATGCTTTGATGACATGGATATCTGAAAAGATACCTCCCTAGCTAAGAGGGAGTGTTAATGTTTTGGTAGCTGCAGGAGGTATCTTCTTGTGTCAGAAGAATCTTCCTTAAATAAATTGTTGTGTCAGCTAGCCGACCTCATAAATTGTCTTATTCAACATGCAAGGTGTAACTAACATGCAGGAGAATCTGCATACTGACATGCATGAGAATCTTTGTTTGTATTCCTTAAATAGACTCATGAACTGCCACCTTGTGTGTCTTCTTGTGGCTGCATATTTGCCTATATTTAGGTTGAAGTGTGGACTTGTTTGGTGATTTATTTTGTCTATAAAAACAAGTCATTTCTTCAAGAAGAAGTTGGATTTTTTACAGCAGATTATTATCCTTTGAAGAGCAGATTGATATCAAGGAGAAATCAGAGGTTTTCTGTATATTGGCATCTAGGAGAGGTGCTGAGACTTGTAAGCTGATTTCATTCAATATACAAGAGACATATTTGTGGCTGGGTTTTTCTCCTCGAGAAAGAGGGTTTTCCCAAGATATATACTGTGTTATATTGTTCATGTCTTCATGTGTTTGTGTTGCATTTTCTGCTTTCTGTTAAATCTGATCCTAACATTAACACTTGTAACCAGTCCTTCCTCCCTTTTCTTTCCTTCTAGATCTACCTTCCTTATATACCTTATCTTGCTCAAATATACCTTATCTTGCTCAAGGGACACAACTCTTCATTTGCTGGTTGACCGTTCTTAACAACTTAATCTTTATTTAATGCCAGTTGGTGTAATATTAATTATCTTTATTGATTTCTTTTGAAACATAGGCTGCAGACATTTAGGAATAAAACGGGACATTAGAGACTAATTCAGTCAATGTCGAAATCATCCTAATGATATAGTAACATATCAATGAGAGAGAGAGAGAATTATGTCCAAAAGTAGCCCATGGCAGTCTTTATAGCTGCAAAGGAAAATTCTCCATCAATATTGAGGGCTTGATAATGAAAATGAGAAGCCACATATATCAATAACTTAAATGGAAGAATTTCAGAAGTCAAGAATCTGCTTTAGAATCCCTTGGAATTGCTCCAAATATAACCTGCCGCAAAAAGCAGAGACAGTAATAATTGAAAAAGACATAAAATTATGTCCAAAGGGAGAGAGATAGATAGAGAGAGAGATGTGAAAATTATGTCTAGAGAGAGGGAGAGGGGGAGAGGGAGAGATAGAGAGAGAGATATGAAATTATGTCCAGAGGGGCTGAGTAATGTAAAATTATGTCCAAAAGTAGTCTGTGGCAGTTTTATCCAAAAATGGTCTGTGCCAGTTTTGATTGCTGCAAAGAAAAAATATCCTTCAATATTGGGGGCTTGATAATGAAAATGGCAATCCGCATATATTAATAACTTAAATGGAATAATTTCCAAAGTCAAGAATCCGTTGTAGAAACCCTTGGAATTGCTCCAAATATAACCTGCAGCACAAAGCAGAGACAGTAATATTGAAAAAGATGTAAAATTATGTCCAAAAATAGTCTCTTGGCAGTTTTGTTCAAGAATAGTCCGTGGCAGTTTTGATAACTGAAAATGACAACCCACATATATTAATAACTTAAATGGAAGAATTTCCAAAGTGAAGAATCTTCTCTACAAACCCTGGAAATTGCTCCAAATATAACCTGCAGCACAAAGCCATCAACAAGCCTCTGGATATGAAAGAAGATGAGTGGTCTCTAAAAGGAGATTTGTTTAGCCTCCTTTAATAATGAGTATTTTTTTTCTTTTCATTTTATTATTCACCTTTTTGTTTCTGTTTTGCTAGATCTTTTGGGGATACAGCTACAAGTTCTCACCATTTAGTAAGACCACTGACCTTACCTGGGTTTTATCTAAATATGATTATGGCCAAATGGCATATTTGGAAGCTATGTTGCCGGATAACCCAGTTTACTTGCTGATTCCGGGTATTGTCTAGAATCGCTTTGAAATCACGCAGGGTTCGTATTTTTGAAGGCAAAAACTTTTCAACTAATCTATAGCCGAATCCCGAAAAATCCACTATAGACGTGCCAGTTCCAAACATATCCCAACACGATTCAAGCGCAGTTTTCTTGGTTTTTTGGTTTTTTTGAGTGAATGAACACCCAAATCCGGAACTGGATGGAGTTTTTCCGTATCCGGACGGTTAGGTCATTTTCTAAAATGACTACTGAAATCCTTTCCGACAATTCAAAATTAATATTTGTCGTAGGTGAGGGATTATTCATCGGTAGTATTTGGAAGACCAATGGTCATAATATCGGAGCAGAAGGTTTGAACGTCTTTGAAGATAAGAGCCAAGCATTTATAGTTACCTCCTGCGAGCGGAGGAAAGCAAAAGTGTCGAAGAAGAGTGAGGCTGAGCTACTTGAGGATTTTGGCGGTGTAATCAAGCTTTACAGTGACGGATTAGTTGTTCGAGCAGACGATTCATCTTTCTCCTCCATCCTTTCAAAGCACGATTTTAAAATTTAATACTTTTTTTGGGGTAATATTGTTTATAAATATTAAAATATAATAATAATATTATTATATTTTAATATTTATAAACAATAATATAATATAATAAACATTATTTAATATTATAATATAATATGATATTTTATTATATACAATTTATAAATTAATTTTAGTATTTTAATTTAATTGAACTTTTAAGTTTAAACTTTAAAATCTTAAAATAAGAAATATAAATTCAAGTTTTGACAAATTGATATCAAATTAAATTAGTATAATTGCATTTCAAATTTGTAATATTTATGGTAGTTCTAAGTTTTATTTAGCATATGCATGATATGTGGTAATGGTATTATAAATTTAATTCTTGTTTTTACTTTTTAGGCTGCAAATATGTATATATCTATGATTTTTATATGTTTTTTGTGCGGACGTATCCAAACACACCCACCTCCCCCAAAAAAAAATGACATACCAGTGTACTGTACCCGTACCCGATTCGATAACTTAGTTTGGAAGGCATCCAGGCCATATTAATTCAAAATACATATCCATTACAGGGAAACCTGTATTTGGGGAAAGTATCTTGGCAAGTTTCCAGCATAGGCTAACCAAATTGATGTTAGTCCTTTATTTTTGTCTGAACTTCGACAAAGGAGACAATCTCCAACTAATAACAAATGATCCTGTTATGCCTGTTCAGAGTGAAATGCGTGTAATTATTTTTATCTTGTCAGATGCTTTTCTTGGGCTAAATGTTTCTTTTAGCTTATGTCATGAATCATTTGGTTAAATTTTCTGCTTTTTTTAAAACTTACATTACTATTACTTGTTTTTATTTACCATATAGAAAATTAGATATAAATATGGGACACTGAGCAAAGGTGAATTGGCTGTCCTGCATTGTGTGTCTACTGTATCTGTGTTGCATACTCGAGGTCAGTGACAATCTCAGTTTTTGCTTGTTGACATGAATCCTGAACATGTTTCTCCTTCAAGAAACTGAATGAGCTAAGATCATGTTATACTGGATCCTCTCTCAAGTTTTCTTCCTTTATCCCATTGTATTAGTAAGCTAGACAGGATTGACACCCTAGACATTATGCAGGAATGCCTTGAATACAAGATTCTATCTCTTGTACGATAACTTTGTCTCTGTGAAATTGGATAAGTAGTAGATTTTGTGGTTGTGTACCTATTTTAGGTGTAGAGACTTATCTCGAATCTAAGCAGACAACCTTTGTTCAGCTTTCTAGTAAAGAAAATGTGACAATAGAGAAGTAAAACAGGAGATCTTGAATAATGGGGAAATTTAATAATCTATTTGATGTGTCGTGCTAGAAAAGAATTGACAACTTGATTCTAGTCTGTGTGAAAGCTTTTTAGTCTATGGAAGAAGTTTTTCTCAAATGATTTATTGGCTCAGCATTTTATTTGGCTTGCTGATATTCTTGGAATATATAAAATATGAAATGTAACTGGTTAATGTTTCATGTAGATGTTGGCATGATCTAGGTGAAAGGCTATGATGTGATTTCTAAGTTTGGGATAAAACAAGTCTAAAAGATTCTGGATTTTATTATTTTCTATACAGTATGATTGGTGGTAGAATGTCATCTAGTTTTACTATCATTAAATGGTATTAAGTATTTTGTTATATGACAGGTTGAATCAAAACATTTTGTTATAGACACCCTTGTTCAGAAT
>VDFB02357729.1:0-31887 GCA_007258455.2 Sequoia sempervirens | reverse complement strand
TTGGACCACCAAGAGTCATCTAGAACTCTTTGTCTCATCTTCTTCCCTTCTTTTGTCTTTGATTTGACCCACTTTGTCCACTCTCCACAAACCACCATGGATTGGATGATGGGATTACTCCTAGTTGTAGCATTGCAGGGTGAAAATAGTAAGGTTTGGAACCCAGGTGTAGTCTCTAGTCATGAGGAGTTGTCTCAGGATTGGAGTAGTGGGTCAAGTTCCTATATTAGTACCGCTGCCTACTTTCTGATCAGCTTGCATATGACTTTGGTTTCAGACCCGAAGATGAGTTGGATGGTTTCTTTAGTTTAGCAGTTGAACCTGGATGGCAGTGATGAATTGATCCTAGGAGATGATTCTATTGCTACCTCCATATTCATCTCTCCTGTGTTTTCAGTGGGATTTGAGTTTGATTACCGCTGCCCTTACTTTTTTTCATTGGTTATGATGACATATTTTGATGAGCAAACTGATTTTGAGTTTGGGTAGGCTTTGGGACAGTTGGCTGAGAGTGTTTTTCATTCCACAGTTCATTCATTTACTATTTCCACTTTGGTGAGTGACACTCACTGCAATTACTTCATGGAGATGATATGCATTATTTCAGAAGATGTCGTTTTGATTGCAATGGTTTGGGTGTGCTGGTGTGTTCAGGACCATTCTTTTGACACTTGGAGGTTGAGTGTTGATGTTATGGTTTCAGTTTGCATCAATAGAGGCATTTCCTGGTGGGCTGATTTTAGTGATATAGCCGAAATTGACTTGCTTCTTTGGGGCATCATGAGGGGTCATGCTGAGGTTAATTTCTTATGGTTGAGCAGGGCGTTTCTAATGTTGACCAGGTTATGATTGGTAGTGAGTTTGTTGACACAGTCTACTCTGAGTTGCCTTGGCAGGATATATTTTTTGGCATTGGCTTCAATCCTTTCATGTGGCGCAGCTTTAGCATGGTGGTTCTTCTCTGAGACTCTCTTGGAACCCAGGATTCACACGGAGTTTTAGTGCAGCTACTGTTTGGGATGAGAGAGCCGGTGTTAGTTTTCTAGAGCTTACTCTTGTGGTACATCAATTTGGTTCTCTTGAGGGGCGTTTATTTGAGGAGTGGATTGAGTCTTTGCGGTATTTTATCACTCTTCTTATAGGAGTTTTTCAGGAGGCCTCATGTGTTGGTACTTCGCAGTACAATGATTTGAGTAGGTGGTGCTACAAACCTCCCAGATTTACTTGAGACCCTGGGATCATTTTTGGTTTCAATGTGGTTCTGATTGTTGGTTGTAGGGCTTTATTGGCATTGCATGAGGACAAGCAATCTTTGGGAAGGGCAGACTGTAATGTCCCCATTTCCGATGTCCTCTCTCGGCTTAGTCTGATTCTGATACACTTACTATTTTTGGTAAGTGTTATTTTTAGCAGGGGGTCTAGTACCGAGCTTTAGTCTTCAATGAGCCTTTTGAGCATCTCAGTTTCTCTCCAGTTTGAGCTTTTGTGGTACTGCTTACTATTTTTAGTGCTTTCTAAAAATAGTAAAGTCTATTTTGGGTAAGTTAGACTTGGTCAGGGTTATCATTCAGCAGTATTTTCAGTTGTGGCATCAGTTTCTAAGGTTGAGATATTTAAATATTTGCTCTTCCCCTTCGAAAATGAGTTATTATAAAGGACCTTTATATTTTAATGTTGAGGGTCAAAAGGGGACAAAAAAGTACCATGGGCGCCTAGTCAATGACTTGAGGTTGTTTTTAAAGCAACATAAATGATTTAGTATGCTGGATAAAAGATGGGTGCCCAAGGCAAGGAAAGAGGCAAAAATTAAAATAAAGCTAATGTTTGAATTGAAACTTAAATCAAAACAAAAGCAAATATTGAAAAGGCCGTTGGTTTTTGAGGAGGTTTTAGGGCTGTTTCATGTTTGACGCCCTAATCTGCTATTGAAGCTTTTAAAAGCTCATTTGAAACCTCATTTTGCTTATGGATGTTTTGGCTGCTTATTGAGATGCTGATGGTTTTTCGCCAGGAGGTCAAATAAACGGAGTCGAGGACGAAAACCCTTGATATATAAGGCTGGTTTCAGCAGTGCAAGACCTACCCTAGGTGGTAGAAGGGTGATTTCATCCAGAAATCATGTTTGTGGTTCAAGTTACAGATTTCAGTCATTCAAAAATGAAGATCTTTCAACCTTTTTAAGGTGTTTCAGTTGGTTTTGGGCATGAGTTTGCTTAATCTCAGTTTGGTGTGGATTTCTTGGAGAATTTGGTGAGTTTTTAGCTTTTTCTGGGTACTTTTAGTTTGGACCTGAACTGGCATATCTGCTCATATCTCTACAATGGATTGAGATATCAAAATGGGTATTGGTTCTTTGATTGTCTCTCTTCAAGGCGACCCTAGCAAGTATTTTTCTGCATTTTTTTGGAGAAGTCTAGAATTTACTAGACTAGATCACCCCTTGCAACATAGCGCCATATTCTGGGTGGTTGACCTAAGGCTGGTCGGCATGTTTTGAAAGCTGGTTTCAGTTTCTAAGGTGCCATTTGAGGGACGTTTTGGTTTATTCATGGCATCGACCTTGAAGACCTATCATTGAGTGGTTGTATGAAGTATTGGAGAAGATGCTATCTGCTTAATGGTTCTCATCATTCAGGTCTGCAAGCTATTTCTGAGTAAGACATTTGTATCTTTAAGTCTGTAATTTTCTGTTGTTTAAAATCAGATTATAGAATGCTCTGAAAGGCTCTTTGCTAGTGTATTCTTCTTCAATTTTCTGTACTTTGCTTTATTATGTTATGCAAGCTCAAAAAATGAAAGTCATATGAAATTCAATGCAAAAACTATCAAAAAACTACACAGTTTGCAAATCAGAAAATTATGTGAGCAGAAAAAGAGAATTTGGGGTCGTCCATTACAAAGTGGCCTTTCTTTTCCCTCTATCATAGCCCTCTCTAGTTGATATTTTGGAATATTTGTTAATAGATGGCAATGGTGTGGCTGGATGTTTCCTAGTAATATTTGTAGCTTTTGTCGCTCTCTCCCCAACCAACTTTACCATTTCAACTTGTTTCAACAATATATACCCACAAACACTAACCCTAGGTCCAATCTCACCCAGTAAATTTTGTCCAACTTTACTATAGCTCTCATAAATATCAGGTTTCCAAACCTGACACAACTAATCTTGTTACCCCTTGTATTTTACCTTTACTATTGTTTAAATTAGTGACAAATTGTAACAAGGGCTTTCTGGAGTTGAAAGGGCCCTTTGCAAACTGTTGAAGAGACAATGAAGGGCATGCAAAACAGTCTTGTGGTGTTCCTTGTGAATATGGTAAGGGTTTTTTCCTTGATGGCAGTGGGGAAAATGAGACTTTGGGAGGAGGCAGTTTCTAAAAGAGCATGGTGAATATGTTAAGAGTATTGTAATGTCCCCTTTTCGGTCCTAAGCTTTCTAGTGATTGTTAGCCTATTTTCGAAGTCTTGTAGGCTATTTAGAGGCCTTTCAGGGGATTCCAAGATTCTCTAAGGATTCTTGTTAGCTTTTCAAGGGGTAATTGCAGTGGCTTGCCAAAGTGTTTTTTGGGTTTTTTTCTGAAATCCTTGGTGGGCAGAATTGCTATTTTTAGCACTTACTATTTTTAGTAAGTCACAATTGCATCTCAGATTGGGATTATTTTGAGTTTGGACACTCATTATTTTTAGCAGTATGCTATTTTTGGTAGTGGTCTTGGTAGTAGTTCAGTGTAGGATTTCTATTTTTGGCAGTAGTGGCAGTTTCAGTGGTTGGGTTCTATCTTTTTTGGTAGTTTAGTGCTTCCACCAGTCTTGGAGTTTGAAAAAGGAAATATTGCAACTTAAGTTATAAAATTATAAAGTCAAAAGGCCCCTTGGACCCCCACGCCTAGATATGGTAACTTAAAGGTGTTTTTAAAAGATGTTTTTGCCTTGGCTAAAGTGGACACTCATGTTGAAGGTTTGAAGTGAAATTTGAATTAAAAAATATTTCCTAAGGGTGGCATACCTTTTGGAGGGAAATGGAGTTTGAACTTGTGGGTCACAAGTCTTATTTATACCCCTCCTCTTACTCTCATTTGGTTATGCAAACTTATGATAACGAAGTGTTGTTGGATTGCGGAGAGAATCCTTGGGCTTTGAGGGCAAAACCCCTCAAGGTTGGCTTCAGTTTCAGAGATGCAAGATACTCCCTAGCTGGACATTGGAGTAGCTACATTGCAGGGGTTACCATTGAGCATATTTTGGTGATGGCTTTCATTTCTTTTTCAATTTCTAATTGCTATGATGTTTTCTAGACATGTTTTGGTGTGGTGTTGATTGCAGCATTGTAGGTGTTAGAACCAAAAATTTAACCTCAAATTTTCACTAGTCCTTGCCACCTCAGTATGACCATTTAATTTTACACCATAAGCACCATTCCTCAAAAACCATCACATTTTCATAATAAGCCTTAATTTGTCATAATAATAACTGCTTTAACCCGTTTCTATTAAAATATTATTCAAAAATCACCTTTCCCATAGCTGCTACTTTAATGCATACTTTCCCTTAAAGCCCGCCACTAGAACAAACACATTTCGATGAGACAATGCCATTTCGGGGAGAGCTATACCACAATCTCTTCGATAAGTCGATGAAACAAGCCAACACAAAATGTCGAAGAGAGTACCACACTTTGAAGGGACATATTCCAAAGTCTCTTCGACAACCCGAAAAGGGATATTTCGAAGACACTTGAGGTTTTCGAAGGGAAACGATATCTTGTCTCTCTGATAAACTGAAATGCAAGACATTGAAGAAAGCTTAATATTTTAAATATGCCAAAATGTTTTTACATTCAGGAAACTGAAAAACATCTCTTGGACATAGCCGATTATTATGCAATAATTGATGAACAACTGTCAATCCAGGACATGACTGACATAATGGCAATTTCAGAAAGACATTGGACTATTGGATTGAGTAATAAATAAGTCCCTTCAACACTATGAAAACAGTTGGAAATAAAATATTGAAGAGAAAAACTTATATCGGGAGGACATTGATGAAAGTCTCTTCAATCACTCTGATAACGAGAAAAGGAATATAAAGAACGTGGCAAAATAACACCGAGGGAATGTTTTCGAGGAGACTATAGGATATCGAGGAGAAGTAAAAGCATGTCTCTTTGAAACTGCGAAATATAGAATAAAGGCAAAAGACATTGAAGAGAGAATGAGATTTCGGTGAGAGGAGAATTGTAGTCTCTTCGACACAGCGAAAAGGTACTTCTCACCTGGCTGACATGACTGGTGAAGCTTTCAAAGAGACAACTGAAATTAATGCCACCATTGATTAGCAAGTGGGCAGGAACAACATTTTTGAACCAGAGTCGACTGATATGTGCCAAAACTTGATTATATTTTGCTCGTAGGATCTCAGAGCGATAACAAAGTGGAGCTGAAAATTGAAGGACGTGGGATCGCTCAATAGTGAGAAGCTTAGAGAAGGTGGCATTGGTTCAAGTAAGTATCCAAGACTTAGCTGAATATTCTATCATAATTTGATTGAATTACAGAAGAACTAGGGTTTTAAAGAAAAATATGGAAGGAACATCAGAAAAACCAAAAGCAAAGAGACAAAAAATAGAAACGAGGCTGTTAAATCAAGACTTAATTGAACTATGTCCCGGCTTTGGACCAAAGTCTAGACAAACAGCCCAATTAAATCCTTCAGCTGAGAAATTAGAAGATAAACACAAAAACCTAGGAGATGTATGGACTCAACAACGAGGATATGACATATTCATATATCATTATAGAAAGAAGTATAGGCATAAGCCTGTGTCAAATCCGTGGAATATGAATTTAGGAAAGCTCGTAATGCCGAATGTGTTTATCAATGTGGAATTGATCAAAGTACTGGCCAAAATGTATAACCCCAAAATGAGGATGATTCATTCACATGATGGGTCACATTTTCTCCCCATCTCCAGAGATTATATTTCTATGGTTTTTCAATTTGATACATCTATGAAAATGCCACTGAGAATTAGAGATCTTTTGGAAGAATACCGCACTATGGACACGAGTTAGAAAAGATGGAAATTGCCTTTGCATAGACCCCGGGACACAGGAAATCATCCCAAAAGATTTTCCATTAATGAATGACCACTTTTTGTAGATTTGTTTGAAGAATATTATCAATATACCTATTACTCAGTTGGACAGGTCCTAGGAATAGATGTTTCGGCCGAGATGGCTATAGCTCCTATGGTCCTAACTGCAGACGTTCAGAACCAAGATGCTAGACCATTTGACTATGCAGAATATTTGGCAGAGGTTATAAACACGTCACTTGCTTCCATAAAGAATAACAGTGATGCAATTAATTTCAGACAATATTCTTTGCTTATACATATGATCCTATATGAGGGACAATCCATGGGGATTTGGGGAGAGGAATTAAGAATCAAGGACTTGGATGAGGATGAAAACATAAGACCAGTACAAATGTGGACTTCAATTTGGGATAGTAGATGTGGGAGGTCCTATTACTTGTATTTTGAAGAATATTTTGTGAAGCCCTTGTATAGATTGTTTGGCCACCCTTGTGATTACAACTTGTCTCCAGAAATACAAAGATTTCTTAGACCTAAGGAGAAGAATCCAAAGGGAAAAGTGAACCACAACTAGGGAGACTGGTACACATATGATGATTGTACCATAATAAGAGTATATGGGTTCAAGGCAGCTCCATTCCTTCTGCCCAAAGCAGTCCCTGACAAAGTTGCTCACTTAGAAACAGTAAGGCAGTTGGCTTATTTTGATTACATGCATCTTAAAAGTTATGGCAAACAATCCCTCATGCTCGGGACCTTGTGTTTTGGTGATTTTACTGTTGTTTATGAAAAGGGATATGATTCTATGAGTAGCAAGTTAGACTATTATAGTATGCCACATGGAAATAAGAGAGAGAAGTTTGATCCTAAACACTTCATTCACAATGCTAAAATGACACAAAAATTGAAGAAATATGAACATGAATTCTCTGTTGATGATGTGATTAGAAATTGTGATGAAGCTCAAGCTACAAAAAGGAGAGCTGCATACAATAGGGTAGTGATGGCAGAGGCATGGAAGAAAAATCATAGTTCATCATATATAGAGGCCTTCCATGAAATACAGGACCCTCTGGAGAGAGTTGATCAATTGATCCTCCATGTAGATGACTCGACAAAGGATGTGCCTCTCAAAGCCTTTGAGACAAGGAGAGATATTTGCTTTAAAAGACAAGCTAAGAATATAATGCCTCTAAGTCATTCATCACCACAGTCCACTCCAGATGTAAGCTTCTCAGTAGACACTCCCATCACATGTGAAGATGACACTGAAGAAGAGGATGAAGTTGCACAGGTAAATGCTCCTACCATCCCACAATATGAACCACCACTGGAGAGGAGTGTTGTTTCATTTGAAGCCTCAGACAAACTTTCTGATGATGTGAGGCACCGTGCCAGTTTAGAATTTACTTCAGATAGTGCTTTTGTTCAAACTCCTGAATTTAGATCATTCAGTTATGAATATAAAGGGAAAGTAATAAGAGAAAGGATGAAAGAAATTAGTTTGGAGTAGGAGGCTAATGCTCTAAAAGAACTACAAAAGGAAGTTGACAAGGAGATGGAAAATATCACCCTTGAAAGAGGATGAGAGCTGCTACAGCAGGCTGGGGTCATGCTTCTCTTAGGATGGGACATCAGTTTGGCTATAGTTTTTGACAGTTTCATGAGGAGGGAAAATAAAACCTTGCAACTGACAGATGAAGCTAGCGACGAAATTGATATTAGCTCAGGATATAATCCAGATAATGCCACTCTACAGATCTAGGCTCTATACTTGCCAGGGAAGAGGGCCCACACTTATTGATGAGCCTAATCAAATCTTTGGCCACCTTTTGGTACAACGAGTAGGAGATACAGATCCTCTTGAGTCGAATTGAATATTAATGTTGCTAAGTTCACCAAAGCACAAATTGAAAAACTGATAAGAGACAATAAGAGCCTTACTTCTAAGAACGAGAAGTTAAAGCAAGAAGTGACTAATTATAGAGATAAATTACCGTCTTCCTCATAACTCTTTTCTCTGTTGGTGGATTGTGAGAGAAAGGTACTCAAAGCCATGTCTAAAACCACATACTGGAAACAAAAGAATGAAATAATTCAACAGAAATATGAGGAATTGGGAAGGAGGTTAAAGACTACTAAATTAGAAATGGCTTCAGAATTGATAAGGAAGAGATTTGACAAGGTGCTCAAGAAAACTGATAAGGTTTGGGTGATCCATAGCAAGACATTTGCAACTTACCAAGAACACAATAGATTACATTGCATAATGAAAGAAATAAAAGAACAAAAAGAAGTCGTTTGCGGATTCGCACTCACGTGCCTCAACTCCGTTCTGCATTTGTGACGTTCGCCAGGTACGCTGGACCGGGTACCACGTACCCGCACCCCTGCGAACCCACGGCCCAGCACTTCAAAAGTGGGCCCAAAAGTGAATAAAAAGCAATTTTTTAATTTCTATTTTGCTACAAAACCCTAAAACGACCCAATATGAGGCATTTTAACACTAAAGCATTTCATTTTTACCTCTCATTTTGCTCTCTCCATAATTTGTGTCCATCTTAGCATTTTGAAGGGAGGTGATTGCATTTGAAGGAGATCGATTGTGGAGTGGCAAATAGCTTCTACAAAGGAGATTTAAGTGTTCAAGGTATGCATTTAAACCCTATTCTTCAATCTTTTGATGATTTTTTTTAAGTTTCTTAGTTTTTGATGAATTTTTTCAAGTTTGTGAAGAAGTTTTTCAAATATATATATTTTTTTTTCATTTTTTTTATAGATTGCAACAATGGCAAGTAGTCAAAGTTCAGTGGGTGGGGATGGAAGCCAAAAGTTTAAAATTGATAAAGGATCTCCTTTATGGAGACATACCACACGAATTTCACAAATTCCTGGAGGTGGGGGGTTTGTTTGGAAGTGTAATTTTTGCAATGCACAATATAATAGCTCCTACTACCGAGTAAAACTTCATTTTATGGGCCCTGGTGGTAAAGGGATTAACATGTGTGTGGGTCCAGATAAGAAGGGGTTATCTACTGTACAAATAGCAGGATTTATAAAAGAACAAGAAGATGCCGACAATTCAATTGCAAGAGGAAAACAAACTAGTTATAGTTCCGGAAAGAAAAAACAAACATTACCCACTCATCAGATAGTTAGGCCCTCTAGACATCCCTTCTTGTCTATACCCTCTACGGAAGAAGAAGATGAAGAACTAGAAACCACCACCCGCAAGAGAGGTCCATTAGAGAAAGCATTTAAAATGGAGGCAAGAGATATTGCTGAAGAAAAAATTGCACGTTGCCTCTATGCCAATGGTCTTCCATTCAACTTGGTGAGATCACCATATTGGAAGGACATGGTGTCAGCAATAAATAGTGCACCTCCTGATTTCACAAGTCCTGGGTATGAAAAGGTGCGTACCACCTTATTGCAAAAAGAGAGGAAATATGTAGAGGCCCAACTAAAACCAATTAGAGATTCTTGGGTTGAAACAGGTGTATCTATTGTTTCCGATGGATGGAAAGATTGCAAAAACCGTCCATTGATTAATGTTATTGCAGTGTCCCCCAAGGGGGCAATGTTTTTGAGGGCGGTTGACTGTGAAGGGCAAGTGAAAGATGCAATGTTCATTTCCAGGATTCTCATTGACTCCATAGAGATGGTGGGTAGTGAAAATGTTGTCCAAGTAGTTACGGACAATGCAAAAGTTTGCAGGGCTGCAGGTGCTTTGGTAGAGGCCAGATATGAGCACATCTTTTGGACACCGTGCACTGTACACTCCCTCAATTTGGTGATGCAAGCAATTGGCACCCAAATAGAGTGGGTGAAAGAAATATACCAGGAGTCTGAGGAGATCCAGATGTTTGTGACAAACCACCATATGTCACAAGCAATTTTCAGAACTTTTTCAACATTGGAATTGTTGAAGGTAAATTTTAAAATTTAATATATTTAGTTTCATTTATCATTTATGTCATGTTTTACATAATTGAATAAAATAATTTTTTGCATTATTTACATATTTTAAATGTGTTATTAACTTACTATTAACATGTTCTTAGGTTGCCGAGACCCGGTTTGCATCTCACACAATTGTTCTGAGACGACTTGTGAAGGTGAAAGATGCATTGAGTCAAATGGTTATTAGCAACCAATGGAGTATATGGAAGCAATCAAATTCAGAGAGGGCCCAAAAAGTCAAGGCATTGATCTTGAATGACGATTGGTGGGATCGTGTGAATTATGTATTGGAATTCACCGAACCTATCATGTCTATGCTTCGGTTTGCTGATACAGATGAACCATGCTTGGGGGATGTCTATGATAGCATGGACACAATGTTGGAAAAAATAAAAATAGAAATACAAAAAAAAGAGAATGATCCTGAAGACACCTTGTACAAAAGGGTGGAAGCAATTGTTCTTCATCGTTGGAACAAGATGACAACTCCATTGCACCTCCTTGCATATGCCCTATCTCCGAGGTACTATACCACTGAAGTGCTTTCTATCCCAGGGAGAATACCGCCATATAGAGATGCTGAAGTTGCTAATGGGTATAAGACGGCATTTAGTAGAATGTTCAGTGATCCAGAAGTGCATGCAAGTGTCATGAGAGAATTTGGAATGTTTGTCACAGGAAAATCAAAAAATCATACCGCTTCTGTTGCTAGAGACCAATACAAAATGGATGGTCTTACATGGTGGTACCTCCATGGTCAAGATTATATGTACCTCCAACCTCTTGCAATCAAGATCCTCTCACAAGTAAGTTTTTTTTTTTTTTGCCACTTGTATTGTAAAATTTAACACTTAACATTCTTGAATTTATCTTGCATTTTTTATTTTATTTTTAATTTTGTTGGTTTTCTCTCCAGGTTGCAAGCTCTTCTGCCCAACGGAATTGGAGTACATACTCCTTTATCCACTCAGTGAAGCGTAACCGGTTGGCTGCAAAAAGAGCTGAAGACTTAGTGTATATTCATTCCAATTTGCGTCTTCTGTCACGTAGGGATCCTCAATACAGGCAGGGGGCAGCGAGGCTTTGGGATGTAGCACCCGAGTCTACTGACTTGGATGCAACCATTCAGGATCTTGCTAGAGCCACTATGGATGATGTGGGTGATATTGATGACATATCACATGGTGTTGGATCCGCTTTGGGTTCAAATGATGATGATTTTGAAGTTGAAACCACTCAAAATCCAAGTCATGATGATTCTGACAATCCTTTTGATGATTGATGAGCATATGAACAATGAACATTGAATCATGTTTCAAATTTTCAATGTTTCATGAACTACATTTTGTAATTCAGTAATTTTATTTGAATATTTTTCAACTATCAATTGGCATTTAATATTTATCTTTGGCATTTGGCATTGGTCAATGATCAAGTATCATACTATGAAATGATTTAGTTTTACAATTCTCTATGTTTCTCTTATTTTTTTATATATATATACATATATATATATTTATAATATATTAAATTATTAATATATATATATATATACCACGCATCATACGCACCAAACCCCTAAAAATTTTGCCCACGCATCGGGTTCACAGACCAACCCGCCCCCGAACCAACCGGTAACTTAGAATAGAAGCCAAAGAGAATATTGGTGAGCAAGTGTTCCAGGAATATAAAGAATTAATGGATATGCATGGCAAATTTCACACCATATTGACGCAAGAACTTAGTGATTTCAACCAATCTTTGAGTAAGGGTTTACTAAATTTCTTCGATGATGAAGGGGAGTTGAAGGAACAAGATGTATGGAAGGATGAAATTGCTCAATATTTACCAATGGCCCTTGATGAAATAAACGATGAGGAAAGGGTGATAGAAAAGGCACATGTACAATTGGAACGGAGCTTTACTCTGGCATTCGCCATGAGAGATATCATTAGCAGTGCAGATACTTATGCTAAAACAGGATATATCAAGCACTTGTCTAAGGTTAATTTGTTTATCGCTCAAACAAAATGAGAAGTAGGGGTTATTGAAGTCTCGCAATATCTAATGCTTTATCATGGAGTATGGACCTTGGGCAGATCTTAAGTGATCACGGGTACCTGATGAAGACTAACGGATTGTAGTGCATCACAAATTGTTGCGGACTTCTTTGTTTTTTCTTGTTTATGTCTAATATAGTTATTAGGATTTTAGTAATGAAACAATGCGACTTTTGATGTAAGGGCCTGAAGCTTGTAGCTTCCCATATAGAAGGGAAACCAAGGCCGGATTTTAAAATATATTAGATTAGGATCATCATTAGAATAACAACAATATTAGCATAAATTTTTCATAGCAGAGAAGACTTGTGATACACAATGTACCATCTTTTGAAGTTGTATAAATGGAGAAGAAGAATTAAATTGGTGTTCCAATTCTGGTGTCAATTGTTTGTTAAGTAAATTGATAAATATTATCTAGTTGTCTCCAAGGTTGACATTTCCTTATTATTTAAATTGGTGTATCAAGTATATATTCAATTTATCGAGGCACATTTTTTGTTCTTGTGTGATCCAGTTAATTGGCTCCTTCAAGTAAGGATTAAATTCTCTTAATTAATCATAGTAATCTGGAAAAAGTCATTTGGATCGATAAGAAGAACCTGATAATTATATCCTTGCACGTTTATACCAGTCATAAACTTATAAAAGTGTCGAACAGTTCGAACTGTATCCAGGAATAGGACACATACATCATACAAATCTTGACTCCATTAACCCAATAGAATTAGGCACTGGTCATACCCATTTCATTACAAAACTTCATAAAATCTTATTCAGACATTCAAATTTCAGCACTAGGAGTAGGAGTAGCTATTAAGTTTTCATCTATTCCACATCTAAATGCCACTGTGGGTAGATCTCTAATTTCAACTAAGTCACACAACTCTTAAATTTGCATCAGTCATCAAGGTTCACCCACCTAGGTTTAGCAGAGCCTGAAGTGCAAGGAGTCATCAACCACATAGGTTAACTCCGTTTGTTAGCCAAAAATGTTACCAAAGAGCTTGGCATCCTTGTAAGGTTAAAACCTGCAATTTTGAGACCTAACAGTACGAGCATTTTGGAGTGTTGTTTTTAGATTTTGGTGTTTCTGGTTCATGCTTTTTCGTAGCCCAGCCATCCTACCTATTCACTCACGCTGATTGGAGAGCTTGCAAACATTTTGTGGGTGTCGTTTCATTGGATTCCTAGTCCTTGGGCGCCCCTATGCTCAAGGTTTCAATTTTTTTGAAGGTGTCTTGGATTTTATGGAGCTGGTCGCTACACTAGGTGGGCTGTACACTTTGGTTTGAGGGCATCCTTGCTGTTGGTACTGCCTTTCGCTGTTGTTTGGCTTTGAAAACTGCCTTTTCCTTTATGTTTGGATTGATTGGGAGGTGCCTAGACTAGTCTTTTGCATTGTTAGCACTTTGGTGGAGTTCTTTGGTGTTTTGGTGAAGTTGGGAGCTTGCTGGTTGGTCATATCAAGCTGCTGTTACCTTGTATCAGACCTGAGGCAGCAATGTTCTAGACCATCTCCCGCCATTTTGGTTCTTCATATTGAGGTATTATTGTGGTATTTTGTGGGGGAGTTCTTATATTTTCAGTGTAGCATCTTTTGGGGGGAGTTATGATTAATGTTCTTATCATTTTCCTAATATAACAACAGCATATGATGTTTTGAAGCTTTTCATAATGAGTTTATTGTAACACCATTGATAGTATCATTGGTGATTTGCTCTTGTATTCATATTGCTACTTACCCCACTGAATAAGTGGTGCTCCTGCTGAATAAGTGGTTGAGCTTTTTTATTTTCATACTACTCCCGCTGAATAAGTGGTTGAGCTTTTTTATTTTCTTACTACTCCCGCTTAATAAGTTGTTGAGTCTTACTTTACTTTCATGTTATGGCTGCTAAACAAGCGAAAGACTTTGTTTTGGATTGGTCGGCTTGCCACCAAGTGCTTATTTTCTTTGTCTGAATAAGTGGATGATTTCCTTTCGTACACTTGGTTTGTTTACTCATCCCACTGAAGAAGTGGTTTGCTTAGAGGTTCAATTATTGTAAGCCTTACCTCCGTATGCTCTCACCTTGCCCAAATCGAGATTTGGGTGATTAGAAAGTGGGAGGGGGTTTACTTCAGTTGGTTATTTTGATTGTTACCTAACGCATTGTAACCTTACCACCGTATGCTCTCACCTTGCCCACATCAGGATCTAGGTGATCAGAAAGTGGAAGGTAGTTTACTACTGTTGCTTATCAATATTGTTTGGCTAACGCTAATGGGTAAAATCTGAAAAATTAAGGGTGGATTATTACAATGGTATCAGGGCTAGTCATCTTGCCAGCCTATGCTTCTGACACATGCAATGCAACTGTAATCATCTATGAGTGAAAGAGAAAGAAGGTATTACAATATAGAACAAAAGAAAAATCAGTGGCAACCCCCACCAATTGCAGAAGGAGAAATAGTTTCAAGGATTCTTGGGATCCATTCGGATTCTTCTAGAGACATCGACAATTCAGTCGAGGTTATGGCAGACAAGGGGAAGGCACTAGGCCAACCTGAAAATCTAGATGAAATAACAGAGATAAAGTTTGACATTATATTGGACATGATGTTGCAGTTGTTGGCAAAGATGAACCAAGGTATTCCACAAGTTAGCCAAGTGCCACAAGGTGAAACTAGCTCCACTGACTAGTCAAACACGGGTGGACACACTACTACAGTAGTTTCAGAGTATGTTCCTAGACCACCCAACCCACATTCACATGTAGGGAGGAGCCACAGGGTGCTCAAGAGGAGCAGGTACCTTTGGTAGATGAAGTTAGGACAGCCTATATGGAGTATGTTTCTCTACCAATTGAGATTTGCAAGTTATTGACCTTGGATCAATACCTCCACCAACGGAAGAAAAGGGGTGAAAGAGTGGAGAACAGAGGGCCATTAGTGCAGAGAGATTTCCAGAATGCTCTAGGAAAGGTAATACTGACACACTTTGATGGGAGTGATAAGTGCATGGCTAGATCTTGGGTGCAAAAGTTGGATAATTACTTGTCACTGAAACCCATGCCAGAAGAAGTGGCAATCAACTTTGCCACTTTGCACCTTGATGGAGTAGCTCACGAATGGTGGTATCATGGCCTTATCACACTTGGCCATAATTTGATTACTACATATGATGAGCTCACCAACAAACTCATCGAGAGGTTTGATAAAAAGGATCCTAAAATCCATTTTAGAGAGCTTGTGTAGTTGAAGCAATTTGGCTCACTTAACACTTACATTTCAGAGTTCCAAAGACTCTCCGTCATGGTTCTTGGTATCATGAAGAAGAGGCTTGTAGTCCTTTTTCAATGAAGGGCTAATGGAGTCATTGAAGGGTTGGGTTAAAGCTTTTGACCCACCAACTCTTCATGAGGCGATAAGGAAGGCATGGAGCCTGGAGCTTGTAGCCCCAAAGAACAAATTTCCACCTAAGACCTTCACATGATAGAGACTAGAGGCCTAATAGCAAGGAGAACATTCAGCCCAAAGAAAACCCTGCAAAGAAGGTGAAGGAAGACTACAAAAAAGAGCTAAGGAAGAAGAAACTTTGTTTCACATGCAAAGAACCATGGGCCCTAGATCACAAGTGTTGGGAAAAGGGAAGAACTGTCAATTGGAGGCTTATTCAGCTGATGGATCATAATCAGAAAATTCAGACCAGCAAGCTGAAGTAGAGGAAAGTGAAGAAGAAGGTTTAGAAGAAGAGAGTGGGAAAGTGAAGGAGAATGGTGGCACTCTTGCAAGGATTTCGAGCCTCCAAAGAAGTAATTCTTTCAAACTTAGAGGGCTGTTGAAAGGGCAGCAAGTTGTTGCTCTAATTGACACTGGTGCTACGCATAATTTCATTGACAAAGATATTGTGGCACAACGTGGGCTCAAAACTAGAAAATTTGGAGGTTTTAGAGTTATGGTTGCCAATGGAAACACAATGTCTTGTGTTAGGATGATACCACAATTGAGGATCTCGTTAAACCACTACAAAGTCAATGATGACTTCTATGTTGTCAACATTGGAGGCACAAATGTAGTTTTGGGTATGCATTGGCTTTGTTCCTTAGGGGAAATCACCTTGAACTTAAAATCCATGGAGCTGAAATTTCAAGATGGTGATAGGAAGGTGGTATTGAAAGGAATAACTAACGAAGATCCATCATTGTTATGTGCAAGATGATGCAAGGAATAGGGTCGAAGCAAGAAGATGGAAGCAATTTCAAAACTTGCGATAATCCCCTATTTGACATGGAATGTAATGTCCCATTTTGGATAACCAATATTATTGATAGTGACGTCACATTTATTTTAAGATACTGGTGCTGATGGATCGCTTGGGGCATTGTTACTTCATTGCCATTTCGAGTATGAATATTAAATCATAATTGGAAGACGTTGGGTTTATAATGAAGTATTGTTTATTTATTGAGGCATATATATATATATATATATATATACAACTATAGTTTAAAGAAGAATGAAGAATATAACATCGTATAATCAGAAGACAACAACGAACTTGCAAATATAGTTATTATCCCTTTGTGCTGAACAAGGGAGTTTTAGGTACTGCCCACAGTGTCAATGAGCCAAGTATTATATTGGCATACAATAATTAACACTCCAACTATATTGGAATTGCTGCAACCTAGAAAGTGATCGAGCAAATATACATCTAAGGAGCATAGTATCGGGCGCCACATTGCTATTTGGATTTTCTAATTTTCATTAATATTATTGCATCAAGGGTCTATTATAGCAAACCAACACCTTGTGGAATATTATCGGGCCTATTATCATTGGCCAGATTCATTCCACATTGAAGTGACGAGATTCATTATATATTTGGCAATATATTATGATCATAGAAAGAATTACTCAAGCCATCGATTAATTGATGCCACCCCTCATATATTCAAGAAACTACTTGTGCCTTATCAAACATTATCATGAACTCCATTGGTGATTGGAGCCCGTCAATTACTCAGACTTATTCCAATAGTAGCTGATAACACTTCAAGCCATCACCCTTTGAGGTTGTGCGTATACCTTGG
Source organism: Sequoia sempervirens (assembly GCA_007258455.2). Taxonomy (NCBI): domain Eukaryota; kingdom Viridiplantae; phylum Streptophyta; class Pinopsida; order Cupressales; family Cupressaceae; genus Sequoia; species Sequoia sempervirens. Next base: position 14,686 of record VDFB02357729.1, on the reverse strand, counting down.
AGGCCAATTGAAGTAGGACTTAAAAATCATTAGCAAGGATTATCGCTATTTAGAAAAGCATCGACTGGTTTGTAGAATACAATGATTCTTATTATCTAAAGAATGCATCAATTAAAGTTCATTACAAGGTAGTAATTAGTGATAAGCTATGATTACATTTCCAAGAGTGGCGATTAGTCTTAAACCTAAAGCCATGTCCTTTCTAAAAGAAAATCATTCATCCAAAGGATGTTTCTTTTCATAAGGGACATAAAGGTTAACAAGAAGTGAGGAGGAGATCATGGAATAGTTATGGAACATTTCTAAGTAATATATATATTTTATACAGCAGATCTGAAGTGCTCAAAAGAGCCCAAGATCATTGCATTATGGTTGCATGAATAATAAGTAAAATTCAGAAACAACACCTACAATTGCATGAATATAAAGATAACTTCAGAAACAACAATCTAAAGAGGTCTAACCTCTTACATATTCAAAGCATGATTTCTAAAACCTAAATTAGAAATAGCTATTATCTATTTTCAAATTAATATTTGACTCGAACTTCATTATTCTGATTTTAATTCATTTATAATTCTGGGAATCCAATTAGCTTTAATATTATTGGATGACAAGCTTTGTCAATCCAATGAAAAATAAATCAGAAATCGATTGATCTGGAGCTCAAGTCATTACATGGAAGTAGAGCTCACATTTCCTAATCCTTTATTTGAGATGAATGGAGACAAGGTGATTTGCTTCCTATGATGATGAATGATGGATTGGATCCTTGTGATAAGGAGGTTGGCCTTGTGGATTCATTGCAAGAAGAGGAGTATCATGTTGAATTAAATAATGTTGGAGTGGTGAGCCTTTGTGTGGAGGTTTCAAATGTTCACAAATTTCCTTTAGTTATGGCTCACAAGTTGATGAATTGTTGGTAGCCCCAACATGATGGAGTCACTTTGGGAGAGATTTTCCATGCCCAAGATTGTAGACATGGACAAATTGCTGCTGTTCCCTTTCTTTGCAGTCATCTTATGAATCCATTGATGTCCCTACCAAAGGATTGGAGAGAGATCTTGAGAAAAGATTGGTACTTTAGCGAGTTGGTGACACTTGAGAGGACTTTTCTAGCCAAGGACATGATCAAAAGTGTCATTTTGGCTAAGGTTTTTCAGTTTTGCATGAGCTGTTCTTCTTGGAGAGATTTTCCATGCCCAAGATTGTAGGCATGGACAAATTGCTGCTGTTCCTTTTCTTTGCAGTCATCTTATGAATCCATTGATGTCCCTGCCAAAGGATTGGAGAGAGATCTTGAGCAAAGATTGGTACTTTAGTGAGTTGGTGACACTTGAGAGGACTTTTCTAGCCAAGGACATGATCAAAAGTGTCATTTTGGCTCAGGTTTTTCAGTTTTGCAGCAGCTGTTCTTCTTGGGTGCTGACTTTTCAAAGATTAGACCTCAAGTTGACCATTTCAAACTTGGAAAGTTGCAAGTATGCACGTTTTCAGTCCATCCAGCCCCTTAGTATGATTGACTTGTGGCTTCAGATGAAGGGGATCTTGTGTTTGAGCAATCAAAATCTGTGTGGGAGGAGTGTGCAAGCACCAATCAGTTGCTATTCTAACCCATTCACTTGCATTTATGTTTGGGACAACGGGTTATTTTTCAGTTATGGCCATGATGATGGAGTGCAAGAAGCTGAGAATGAGGAAGTTAGCATTAACTTTCTCAAATTTACCTGTAGTGTGCCATAGGGTTTTGGTTATGGGGAGCAATTCTCCAAGGAGTTGACTAAGATCTTGTTGAGATTGATTGCTCTTCTTACAGGGTAGCTTCAATAGCTTACATTTGTAGGTACCCAACTAAATAGTGTTCCTAGTTGGGGGAGCTATGGATTCCCTAAACTTATTTGGGATCCTAGAGTCATATTGAGTTTTATTCAAAATCAATTAGTGCATGGCTTGCGATTACTTGGTGACAAGCAATCTCGAGGAGGGAAGACTATAATGTCCTCTTTCCGGTCCTAAGCTTTCCAGCGACCGTTAGCCTATTTTTGGAGTCCCATAGGCTATTCGGAGGTGTTTCAAGGGATCCCAAGATTCTTGGAGGATTCTTGTCAGCTTTTCAGGGGGTAATTATAGTGGATTGCCAAAGTGTTTTTTCGGTTTTCTGAGATCCTTGGTGGGCAGAATTGCCATTTTTAACAATGTCTTTTTTTTTGCACTTAGTATTGTTAGTAAGACACAACTGCATCTCAGATTGGGCTTATTTTGAGTTTGGACACAATCACTATTTTTAGTAGTATGCTTTTAGTAAGTGTTACTTTTAGTAAGTGTTATTTCTGGCAAAGGTCTTGGTAGTAGTTCAATGCAAGATTTCTATTTCTGGCAGTAGTGGCAGTTTTAGTGGTTGGATTCTGTCATTTTTGGTAGTTTAGTGCTTCCACTAGTCTTGGAGTTTGAAAAAGGAATATTGCAATTTAAGTTATAAAATTATAAAGTCAAAAGGCGCCACCCCTACCCCCACCCCCATGCCTAGATATGGCAACTTAAATTTGTTTTTTAAAGGTGTTTTTGCCTTGGCTAAAGTGGACGCCCATGTTGAAGGTTTGAAGTGAAATTTGAATTAAATAATATTTCCCAAGGGTGGTGTCCCTTTTGGAGGGAAATGGAGTTTGAACTTCTGGGTCTGAAGTTCTATTCATACCCCTCCTCTTGCTCTCATTTGGTTATGCAAACTTATGATAATGAAGTGCTGCCAGATTTTGGAGAGATCCTTGGGATTTGAGGACGAAACCCCTCAAGGTTGGCTTCAGTTTCAGAGTTGCAAGATACTCCCTAGCTGGACATTGGAGTAGCTCCATTGCAGGGGTTACCATTGAGCATATTTTGGTAATGGCTTTCATTTCTCTTTCAGTTTCTAATTGCTATGATGTTTTCTAGACATGTTTTGGTGTGGAGTGTTGATTGCAGTGTTGTAGGAGCATTTTGGAGTGTTGTTTTCAGATTTTGGTGTTGCTGCTTCATGTTTTTCCATAGCCCAGCTGTCCTACCTATTCACTCACGCTGATTGGAGAACTTGCAAATATTTTGTGGGTGTCATTTCATTGGATTCCTAGTCCTTGGGTGCCCCTATGCTCAAGGTTTCAGATTTTTTGAAGGTGTCTTGGATTTTATGGAGCTGGTCGCCCCTCTAGGTGTTCTATGCACTTTGGTTTGAGGGCATCCTTGCTGTTGGCACTGCCTTTCGCTGTTGTTTGCCTTCAAAAACCGCCTTGTCCTTGCTGTTTGGATTGATTGGGGGGTGCCTAGACTAGTCTTTTGCATTGCTAGCACTTTGGTGGAGTTCTTTGGTGTTTTGGTGAAGTTGGGAGCTTGCTGGTTGGTCATATCAAACTGCTGTTACCACCTTGTATCAGACCTGAAATTGTGCATCATACCTGAGGCAGCGATGTTCTAGACCATCTCCCGTCATTTTGGGAATTCATATTGAGGTACTATTGTGGTATTTTGTGGGGGAGTTCTTATATTTTCATTGTAGCATCTTTTGGGGGGAGTTATCATTTTCCTAATATAACAGTAGCATATGATGTTCTGAAGCTTTTCATAATGAGCTTATTGTAACACCATTGGGAGTACCATTGGTGATTTGCTCTTGTATTTATATGCTACTTACCCCACTAAATAAGTGATGCTCCCGTTGAATAAGTGTTTGAGCTTTCTTATTTTCATACTACTCCCATTGAATAAGTGGTTGAGTCTTACTTTACTTTCATGTTATGGCCGCTGAACAAGCGAAAGACTTTTCTTTGGATTGGTCGGCTTGCTACCAAGTGCTTATTTTCTTTGTTAAAATTCCTACTAAATAAGCGGATGATTTCCTTTCGTGCACTTGGTTTGCTTACTCATCCTACTGAAGAAGTGGTTTGTTTAGAAGTTCAATTATTGTAAGCCTTACCACCGTATGCTCTCACCTTGCCCAAATTGGTATCTGGGTGATTAGAAAGTGGGAGGGAGTTTACTTCAGTTGGTTATTTTGATTGCTAGCTAACTCATTGTAACCTTAGCAACATATGCTCTCACCTTGCCCACATTGGGATTTGGGTGATCAGAAAGTGGAAGGCAGTTTACCACAGTTGCTTATCATTATTGTTTGGCTAATGCTAACGGGTGAAATCTGGAAAATTAAGGGTGGGTTATTACAAGTATTCCTTGAGGGAGTTGAAAAAAGATTTGGATGTTGTAGGAAAGCAGGAAAGACTAATGATGTGAATGTGATTACGTCTGAATTGGTTGTAGAGCATATCACAAGTCATTCCTCTTTGAGCAAAGAACGTAGCATAGAAAAGAAAACAAGTAGATAAGCTCTTCTTGATGAGAGTCCCACCTATCTAAAGTAGGGGGTGGAGTAGATGATTTCATAGATAAATGACCCCACTCTACAATGGGGTCCTAGGGGTTGAGTTCAGGCTTAGAGATGATGGGGGGTGTAGCTTGGGTTGTTCAATATCAGGGGAGTGCCCCCTCGTTTCTATAGCGAAGAACAACTATAGATAAACACTAACATGTACTTATTATCTGCCTGAGTTTTAGCTTTAGCCATTGGAAAAGTTCCAAATTCCCAAACAGGGTGTATGCACTGGTTGCTGCTGGTGGGTGGTTCTGGTGACCTGGGAATTACACCTCATCACAGGAGGGATCACCCCAGCACTTCAAATGGTGAAATTTCAGTAGTTTCCCTCTGCACACCTGGCATTGGTTCAGCTTTTATCTGGACCAGAATTAGTTTTTACTTTACCATATTTTTTGATAGGAATTTCATTGGTCAATTTTTAATTTTTTATTCATGTAAATAAATATCAACTACAGTAGCATTTATGAGACATCTAATCTATACAGCAATAGACACTGGGGTTAGTGTCGTACATTACTGATTTTTTCCTTACAGCAACATTTTTGACAAACTTAACGAATTAAGCCAAAAATAAACTCTAGAAGCCATCCATATCAACTCTGTTGTGGTACATGTGTGGTATGCGTGAATCCTGGAAAACATTCCTCTTTCTTGCACGGAATTGCATAGTTCAATGAATCAGTTGTGATAGAAGAGATCAATGGACAGTGCAAATACTAAATAGACATTTAAAGAATTAATTCCAGTTAACAGATGCTGCTTCAATCGTCTAAATGACAAATAGGTTTCAAAGAGATTTCTTCTAATCTTGCTGAAGTGTGTGGAGTTGACAATTATAGATACCAATCTTCGGTGCTAATAATGAATCAAGATTCAAGAAGGGTATATATGATAGTCATTTTCTTGTACATTCACTGAATATAGGCATGCCATATATTAAATATTCTTAGGTTTCTGTAATGCATAATTGCTTGTTTAAGTTTTTCTGGTTAAAATGTGTGCCATATATTGCTGAAAAGCTCTTGATATGTATTTTTACTTTGATTCAGATTTCAGTTCTTGCTTTTTTCTTGGATATTATCATTACTATTTCTTTTAAAAACTATAAACCCTTTTGGGTTCAAAATTTGCCTTGCACAATCATGACAACACGGTACCAGGATTGTAATGCAAGTTGCCTGTTGTTTCTGCTTCAAAGTCTTGAGTAAGCAGGCTGATATATTATTTCTGTTCGGTGTGAAAGGTTACTTTGAAGAGCAGAAATTATTTGTGAACATCAAAAGAGTGCTATCATTTAAGTGTGTTAGCTCATGCTCTCTAATTTTGATCTATGTCAAATAACTGATATAGATATTTTTTAATGCATGTAAAATATTATTTCATGTTTAAGGTGAATTACGTAATTGTAGGCTGATTTTTGGTGCTTTGCTGGGTCTTTAGATTTTCAGGTTATTGGGCATAGTCCCTTTGGATATTGGTGATGCACACAATTTTACTTGCATATAAAATAAGTGTGCACACAGGTCTGTAAGAGGATATATGAATATATGCATGCACTCTATATGGGAGAATTTATTTGTCTGTTTGTTTGGATAACTGTAATTACTGTTTCCTATGCACTATGTTCTATCTTGCTCTGTAAATTTTTTATCTCTACTTTTAGTGCATTCATTAAAACTATTTGCTAATCTTCAATTGGACAGGGCCATGTTAAGCAAATAACTGAATAATGCCAGGTTTTGACCTTGGTACTTTGATTGGTCAGGTACACTCCTTCATCCTCATACTTGGATGCACAAAAGAAGTTTGAGGCAGCAAAGGGCATGAATGATCTACAAGGTATTGCATTTGTATTGGCTCAACATCCTTACCATGTGGAATCACTATTAGCTCTTGCAGATGCATTCAAGTTTGCTGGAGAGTACCAAAGGTCTGCTGAAGCAATTGAGAAGTCTTTGTATTCTTTGGAGTGTGCATGGCATCCATTATTTAATCCAATTCGTGGTGATTGTAGACTATATTATAGTTGTGATTCAAATAAGCCATTATTTTCAGCCCTTCTCTGTCATATGCAAAACTTGGATCGCAGAGGTTGTCATCGGTCTGCTCTTGAAGTTTGTAAAATGCTACTTTTATTGGATTCTGATGACCCTGTTGGGGCCCAATTTTGTATTGATTATTTTTCTCTGAGGGCTAAGCAATACGAATGGTTGGAGTTGTTTGCTGATCAATATGTGAGTGACAATTCACTTTGGCTCCTTCCAAACTTTTCATTTTCTCTGGCAGTTGCACGCTTCTATCTTGAATGTGAGGCACCAAAGCAATCTCAAGTTCAAACAGATTCTGTACCATCCATTGATTTACTTAAGCAAGCACTCATGCTTCACCCATTAGTTTTAAAAAAGATAGTAGACAAGGCACCTTTAAAGGATGGAGCATGGCCACAAATTCTTAAGCATCCACATTTTGCATATGCTGAAGCAGGAAGTCCCTCACTTGAACATCTCATACAGATATATGTGGAAAAGAATTATATTATATGGAGGCTTCCTGAGTTGCATAAGTGGTTGAAAGATGCTGCAATGCAAGTGATTCAAACAGTGAACCAGGACAAGGGTGAAGCCAAAGATTGGGCTTGTGTAAGGAAAGAAGCATTTCCATCAGATAAGAATGAGTATGTTTGTTTTCTTTTCACTTTTGTCAATGCTGTCAAACAAAATCTTGTTAAAAAGTTGTCAGGAAATTCTTAAGTATATTTATTCAGAGTAGCACATTTGAATCATTTAATTACTGATTGTAGAAGCCCTCTCTAGATGTTGTCAGGTTGGCAGGGCTGCTTTCAAGAGGCTAGAATGATTTGTTTGTAAAAGACAGTAATGCGCTGAAATTCCTTTCAATGGTCCGTGTTAAATGGTTGATATGAGTTCCCCAACTATTTGCAGAGGGGTTTGAACTTTGTCATAACAAATGTAGGTTTTGCTAATAGTTAAGGAAAACATTGCTTACTAAAATAAAAATTTCAATCATCTCAATAATTAGCTAAATTTGGATACCAAAAATTAGATAAGTAACTATTTGATATATGAGCTCAATCTCTAAAACAACAAAAACAAGAAACTGGAAAAAATAACTCCTTTTATCCTCAAATCATAAACACAGAACAATTTCAGGCTTTAGCCTAAAATCATGTTCACAAATATGCCAAGGAACACCAAAAATAATATTTATGAGAGAGACACATGATGCAGCCTATCTTACAAGGGATGAGAAATGAGAAATAAACTTGGAGTGTGAACCAAAAAATCAGGGTTTTAATGTTTTAGGGATAGTTCCTTTTGAAAGCATGCTAACATGTACTGCACACGAATTAATGCAGACACCTTTATGTTTGCATTATTTCGAAAGGAGTTTGGTGGTAAATTGCTGTAGGGGCTTTGTTGGCTCAAATGGTCCCTTTACATATTGTGATCAATTTTTTGATGGAAAATTTGTTCCATTTTTTATTGTCCCACCTGCTACTTCCTTAGCTGATGAGCTGACCCCAAATCCAGAATCATCCTTAAAGTTACTATGAAATGGATATGGGAAACACTAGCTTTTTAGGACCCTGGATATGGTTCCTCTGGAAGTGTCTGTACATCGATTATTTAAAAGAAAAATAACCATAATATCAATGCTATGTACATGATCCATGTAAAAACAAAACAAAAACCAACAAAGCACTACATAATTGAAAATATTATAGGTTTATAAATTATGATTTAAGTTAAAATATTTCTTTATTTTATTGTTTTCTATATAGTTTTTGTTTTTAAAACTTTCAGAAGATCCCTGCTTTGGGTTCATACTGGAGTCAGCCTAGAAATTTTGGTTCCTTCCTGGAAGCATTCCTGAAATGCTGTCAGAGTTTCATAAGCATAAGTCGATGTTATGTATATAATACATGTAATAACAAATCAAAACCAACAAAACACAATAAATCAATATATCATAGGTTTATAAATTATGATTTAAGTTCTTTTTTTATTTTATTGTTTTATATAAAGTTTTTGTTTTCAAAATTTCCAGAAGATTCCTGCTTTGGTTTTGTCTTGGATTCAGCCTAGAAATGCTGGTTTCTTCCTGGAAGCATCCTTGAAACGCCGTCAAAGTTTCTGGGGAAGGACTTAACAAGTTTGAAGAACCCTGCATGCTTCCGAGGGGAACCAGAACTGGGACCAGTACCCAATTCATTTTGGTTTGGGTCCTGAGAACCTGGTAACATAGGCCATTAATAATGGCTTCCTACACCGCTCATTTTGTTGTATGGCAAACTTGTGGTTCTAATTTCTAATCTCTTGTAAAGTTGTAGGCTATGGTAGTGGACTCAGTTCTCTAGTCATTGCTGCCACAGTTGATTTGCCCTGGAATTTCTGAAGCAGCTAATCATTTTGGATTTGTTCTTAGAAGATCCTGGGGCAAATTTTTTACATCGGAGCCATTTCCATGGGAAAAAGACAGTTGCAAAATATTTTTGCATTACCTTCTCATCTATTTTTTGTAGACTGAAAAACATTTCCATCAAGGAAACATCATGTTTAAACAAAAGATCTAAACATCAGATGTAAAGAATTTTTGCTGATTGGGGTCCACAAGCATGGGACACATCTCCCCACAATTTATTGATTTGTTAGTGCTAAAAGGCACATTTTAGAACCCACATTAACTGGGGCTGTTGGTGTGTGTAGGTGGATGCGTCCAAGGGAATATTAATACCATGCCTCTTGCATGGTCCTAGCAAGTCAACTTTTTGGAGCCAACATTTTTTCTGAGATTTTGTCATATGGCATTTGTAGTCTTGACCACATTTCTTGCATTTGCCATGTTGGCTTTAATACAGTTACAGACAAACCGGTTTAAGCCTTGCAGTGTTCTCAGTGTAACAGGCAAAGACATAAAAATGAAATTTGTTGGAATCTCTCTCTGTACTATTTGTGGATTGAAGAATAATTGTAAAAATTTATGTCAGAACAGATTGTCTATTAAAGATTGTGTACAGGTGAATTGTAGATGGATTGGTGCATCTTTGAGACCACCAAGGCCCATGTCTTGCCTTGAGTAGCACCTTGAACTTGGAACTAAAAACTGTAGAACCCAAAATCCAGGAACCCAAAACATTGATTTCTGAAACCTTGACACTTGGAACAACTTTGAATGCTAAATTGGAACCCTGAACCTTTTTTTTTGATAGATATTTGAGGGAATCTATTGGGCCCCTCATTAATAACCAGAAAAATATAAAAAATATTGAAGCACTTAACCAAACAAAGAGGCAAAGCCTCAACAAAATGCCTTTGCTTAACAAAGCCAAGGGAAACAAATAACCAAAAGCCTAAAACTCCTGCCGGAACTTTGAAAAAGCACTTGGAATCTGCCCTCTCCACAATGGAACCTCAACTGAACTTCAACAAAGAAAAGCACCATCTCTGTATCATGCTGTGGTTAACCTCCTTCCTTTTCAGGAAATGAAAGCCTCCATGGTTCATTGTGAGTCATCCCCAAAGGAGTCCCTAGTCTCCAATTACAACCTTTCTCCTTCTGATTTCCTATCTCTTCTCTTCTTACCTGTAGACAAAATTAATGGTAAATAGTGAGACACAGGAGGGAGACAATCCAAACCATCCCACCCCTCCTCTTTGCCAGTATCTACCATCTCAGCCAAAGATTTAGGGCCTCCACAGTGAAGAAAACTATTCATTGAAGAGATTACCCGTAGCAATATCCTCCAAAGTTTTTTATTTTTTAAGGGACCACAAATTGCTTAAGTTTTTTGACTGACTGTGAAATGTTTAGAATCTCATTGGACGGTAAAACATTTTCTTTGTCCTCCAAATGAGCCAGACCTTCATTGGAGGGTTGAGTATCAGAATCAACAGAGAGCCCTGAGTCAACAAGCTTCCTAACCTGCAACACTTCTATGACAACCTGACCAACTTCACCAGAGAAGGGAATTTTTTTTTTTTCCCATCCTTTGAAACAGAAGCTTGCACTCTCTTCTTTGTAAGAACAGCAGAAGAGGCTAAACAATCCTTAGCATAAGCAGCCATGAAACAAGTGAGGCTTTGCCAAACAGAATCAGAATTGGGCTTGCCAACCTTCGGAATCCATTTTTGTTATGCCCCTACCCCTATAGTGTGTATACTGTTATGAGTAGTCAACTTGTGGCTACCTTAACTCTTAATTAAGTCATATTATCTTTATTATATTGTTATTTAGTTATTTAGGTTGGCCTAAGGCTTATATAAGGTTATCTAGGTTGGTCTAGGTGATATCCTAGGCATATTATGGTATATATAGGAGGTATCGGTAGGTTATTATCGTCATGTTGAGTATTGTGTTCTTATTGAAGACTATTGGAGGTATCTCCCTCAAAGTGGATTATGAGGTTGCTCCTTCAAAGTGGCATATTATTATCAAGTATCTGAAACATATTCTTATCATATTCTTCTATTATGCAAGTTTTTTCATAACAAGTGGTATTAGAGCATGATCTTGGCACCATGATAATAAGACATTTTTTTCAATTTTGGAGGTCATTTTGTAAAACGTATATCTCCTAAATGGCGAATTTTTGTCTGATTTTTAAAGGATTTTTGAAGAGAATATTAAAGCAGCTACAGTCCATATTTCAAAAGAATTGGAGCAGAATTGAGTGATTTACTGCAGGATTAGGGTTTCCTCCCAATTTATTTGGAAAGAACATATCTTCCAAACCCTGCTAAAGTTCTTCATAATTTTTAGTGGGTTTTTGAAGTAGTAAGAGAGGAGCCTACAATAAAAACTTTATAGTAATTGGAACATAATTAAGTGATTTATTGTAAAATTAGGGTTTCCAACAAATTTGCTCTCAAGGTTGCAAAACACCTACAATTTGGGAGACTTTTTTGGTAAAGTGCAACCTAAAGTCTTGGTAAATTAGAAAAAAGAGCTTTTTGACTTCATTTGTGTGATTTATTGCAAAATTATTTTTTTAGAACTTCACACAAAAAATAGCCACAAGAAAAAGAAAAAGAACAAAAAGAAGAACAAGAAAAGGAGCAAGAGAAAGAGAAAGAACAAGATCAAGAGCAAGAGCAAGAGAAAGAGGAAGAACAAGAACAAGAGCAAGAGCAAGAACAAGAACAAGAAGCAATAGTAGAAGCAGCAAAAGTAAAAAAGGAGATGAAGAAGAAGAAAAAGAAAAACTTAGCATTGACGACAATGCTTTTGTAAAGAGGTGGGCAATGTTATGCCCCTACCCCTATATTGTGTATAGTTTTATGAGTAGTTGGCTTGTGGCTACCTTAACTCTTAATTAAATCATATTATCATTATTATATTGTTATTTAGTTATTTATGTTGGCCTAAGGCTTATATAGGGTTATCTAGGTCGGCATGGGTGAGCTCATTGGTTAACCATTACAAAGAGAAATGGTTGTCCAGAACGTACAATAGGAACAAAACATTTTTACCTGAAATTGAATATCATGTTTGTAGGCTGCTTAAAGGATTCTTCTTAAACATTCTGATCCCACAGCTCAGGCTTACAATTTTTTTCTAGTTTCTGAATCCTCATTACTGAATCGTGGAAAGTGGGCAAAATGAAAGCTGGAAAAGAAAAACCATTAGAAAATACGAAATTGGTTGATTTAAAATTTTCATTAATGTTAGATGATTTTATTTTCTTATTAATATGAGATGGTTTTCCATTTTCTATTGACTTATAAATTAATAATCATAAATGTTGCCTCCTTCTAATGGTGTTACTATTTTATTAGCAAAAGCATGAATATGCATATAATAGATTCCCTAACAAGGAACACAAAAAAACAAGAGAGTAAAATCAGCTAAGATCTAGGAATAACAAATTACCCATTAAAGTTAACCATCATTATTTACTCAATCTCTTTTTTGTTTTTATTGTCAAATCTAAGGTGGCTTGTTTACCAACAACTATGCTCTCAGAAGTTCACCTTTACAATCATCACCATTGGATGTCTCTTTTTGTGGCAATATGAACTCATTGTGAGTTGCCACCTTTTCTGAAATCATCTCCTTTTGTGGCAATATGAACTCATTGTGAGTTGCCACCTTTTCTGAAATCATCTCCTTTTCATGGAATTCTCTCGTTAGGATTCTTCTCCATAGGAGACACCAACTGGGACAAGACTGAAAGGCATTGGATGAAGAGAGTTCTTTTATTGATTTGTCTTGATTTTCTTTCTGATTTCTTTTCTATCTGGTTTATGGAAATCTTCTTTTTTGCCCTCATTGGAGTGAGGCTTCCTAGGGAAGTTTCTTTGAAAATTACCTTACTCATGGCAGAAGTTGCATTTGAAGGAAATACATTTGTAATAAAGTTTTTGGCTATAATTAAATTCTTTTAGCTTCAAATTAACAGATTCAAGAAGACCATTGTCAAGATCCACTTCCATACAGATACGAGTATATATAAATTCTTTTCTTTGGGTATAGCCCATATTTTTTAAGCTCCATTAGCATTACCTGTTAACTTCAGAACTTCCTCATTCCATAACCACTTGGGAAGGAAGGGGATTCTTACCCAAATTGACACTTGAGAGGGTTGCCTCTTTTGAAGGTTTGAACTCAACAATCTAGCTATCTAGGCACAACTTGTTATAGCCCATAAATCATGGTCCATTTCTGAAAATCAGGTCTTTCTTCATAAACACCCCCCACCCCACATGCACACACACAAAGAAATGTCGATGTCACCTTGGACCAATGGTTTCCACCTTTCTATAGCTAGGTGGGCTAAGCACCAACAAACTTGCTCACCAAAGTGAGTTTAAAATACCTGAGTAACAGATCCGTTGATTCTCCCATGGGGAATAGTTATAGTGGAAGAGTCCTCCCATTACTAAACCAAGTGTGGAGGTTTGTTACCAAACCCAAGTATTGGAAGATTTGCAACAGCTGAGGATGAAGGAAATGAATTCAAGTCAATTGTTGGATTGCAACATGATCAGGGAGCCAATAGAGGCAATTCAAGCAAGGACTGCAAAGAAAAAATCCGACAACAAATGAGCACTTGTACACCAAAAGCTAACAAAAGCTATCACCAAAATATTGAAGGATAGAAAAAAGCATCAAGATTTACCATGAAAACGAGGTAACCAATGCACAGGATGGACAATAGGCTGATTTAGTAGGCCTGGTGGCTGCTTGGCAGCAGCAGAACCATAAGTGTTGACGAACTCAACATTTTTCTTGAAAACATATATTATAATAATAAATATCATATACAAATATAATTAATATAATATATCTTAAAATTTATATATATTAGAAGAAAAAAAGAAACCAGGCTTTGTGAGAATTTTGTCAATGAAGCTCTCCAAATGGCTCAACATTGGGATGAAACTCCTGTTGTTGATAATACCCATGGGTGAATCGATGAACCTGATAATCAAGTATTTTGAGATGGCTTTGGTGGGCAAGTATACAAGGCCTTGACCCTTTGACAAATTACTGATCAGCTAGGTAGATAGAGAGTGGAAACTAGAAACCAAAGATACAAGGTGATCTTGACATTTCCTTGTGTGAGATGGGTTTCTTTATTGTGACTTTTTCAGTCAAAGAGGAGAAAGGACTAATTTTTCAAAATGGATGTTGGTTCATGGGCTCCTGTGGTCTATACCTGGATCATTGGATGATACATTTTGATCCGATAGAAGAAACACCCTTTTGCTACTGGTCTGGGGAAGACTCCCCTTCCTTACTTTGTTTATGTGGAATAAGGATGCTCTAAGGACAATAGGAAATGCTATCAGGAAATGTAAGACGTGGGCTCCACACAAAGAAAAGAACTTCTGTAGTTTGTATTTGTGTGGAAATCGATCTCCTTAAGGGACTGCTTGAGTCCATTAATCTGAAATTGAAAGAATATGAATACACTTAGAAAAACTATGTGCACATTACTTTAATGAATGCTTTCAAAGAAACTACCCTAAAAAGCATAAATGATAAAATTAATGAAGGAAAGAAAAAAGGAGATTTCTAGAATAGTATTAGGAAAAATATTATGCAGAAGGAAAATTTTGATGACTTTGTTAAAGATCCTTCTTACCCCAACCCATGTTTTGTCTCGTCTCTGGATGTGGCTCCAATAGAATTAGGTGCTTTTGCAGACAAGGCTCTGAAATAGGTGGTTTAGGAAGAGACAATTTAGGAGGCAACACTTCTTGAACTGGAGAGATTACTTGCAAATGGTGGAAGAGAATACAATGACTTCTCATGCCATTA
>VDFB02357728.1:0-18684 GCA_007258455.2 Sequoia sempervirens | reverse complement strand
CGTCTGCGAGTGTAGTACCTGTATGTATCAATTTCCTCTGGTTGCATGTGATGGCCAAACCCTAGGATGGCAGAATCAAGCTCTGATACCACTGTAGGAACCCTAGGTTTCCCCCTGTTACTGCTCTGACTGATATTTTTAGGGTTTTCTGACGTTTTCTGAAGTTTTGTGATTTTTTTGCAATTTTTGGGTTTTGATGCAATAAAGAACAGTACGGCTATTCTAAGAAATAATAATAAATTCTATAAAATTGCCAGATCCTCAATGTGCTTAAGAAATACAATGGAGATTGAAGGCGTTCCTTTATTAAATCAACTGGCATCAATACAAATAAGATTTTTGAAGCATGCAATGAAATAACAACAATTTTTATTGAAGGAACCTGGTAACCAGCAAGCTGAGAAAGTACAGATTCGTACGGCCGCTATGAATGATCCACTTCTCCTCCCCTCTGTTGACTGCAGATGACTCCAACAATGTTAGCGCCTCCAGTGATGCAAATTTGAAGCTCATATAAGAGGCGTTTCTCTCAAGGTAAAGAAACACGTGTTTCCAAGAAGGTACGGCCTGCTGTGCAAAGTACGGCCTGTCAGATCTGCAATAAATATAGTACGGACTTCTCCAGATAGCAAGGTTTGTATCTCTGAGATGGGCGCCTTGATGAACAAATAGTATCTGGATAAAGACTCTGAAGAATCTCTGACAAATAACAATCTCTGAAGCTCTATAGTTTCCTCTGAATAAGAAAACCTCTGTGGCAATAAATCAAGTGGTATTCCACACTCTCTGAATTGCTTTCCGTTGGAGATGGCTCGTTCCCCAAGGCAAACGAACATGAAACCCTAAGTCTCAGGCTCAGACCAAAATTGATCAGTTTCAAACTCAATAATCCATAATGCACAATTTCCAAGGCAAAATCCACTAATACGCTGAAAAGTGCGATTTGCTTGAAAATAGGGTTTCATTAAAATATTCACGTTTTAATATTTTAATATTTCAATAGTCCATCACTGAATATTTTAATTACTTTTAATAATGACTTTTGGCCCCTTCTGATGTTGGGCGCACCCTTCAAGGAAAACCACTTAAGTTATAATATTAAATTATAACTTTATAATATACGCGTTAATTAATTAATACTTGTCAATAAGTCAGAAAATAATAATATCTCGCTAGTACCTGCTGGTTTCTTGATCCGTGCGATGCGGACTACCGAAATTGATTCAGG
This sequence comes from Sequoia sempervirens, assembly GCA_007258455.2. Classification (NCBI taxonomy): domain Eukaryota; kingdom Viridiplantae; phylum Streptophyta; class Pinopsida; order Cupressales; family Cupressaceae; genus Sequoia; species Sequoia sempervirens. The sequence goes on along the minus strand of VDFB02357728.1, from coordinate 17,456 downwards.
TACTGCTTGCGATAGGCTGCTTCATCATGATGGTCCACAGCTGCCTTAAGGCACTAAAATATACAGTCGCGATATCCTCCGATCGAGCCAGAACGAAAGACAACTGATCAATCCCTGCTGACTGAAGCTGAGCCAAGCTCCAAAGTGACCCCCTATCCAGTCCATCGGCCTACGAGGGTCGTATGATAGGCCAATCCTGTCGTCTGAGAGATGTCACTGAGAAGGGGACATGACACTTTGATCTTTTCTGGATCAACTTTCACCCCTTCAGCACTGATTATGTGACCAAGGTAGAGCAGCTCCTTCATTCCAAATTCACATTTGGATTTTTTGGAAAATAAACTTTCTGATTCTAAGATGCTAAGCACTTCCTCCAAGTGCTTGAGATGTTCTTCCCACGTTTTGCTGAAGATGAGGATGTCATCAAAAAAGATCAACACAAACTTCCTCAACTGCTTCTGAAAGACTCTGTTCATACAGGACTGGAAAGTGGCAGGACAATTAGTCAACCCAAATGGCATGACTAAAAACTCGAAGTGACCATAGTGGCATCGAAATGTCGTCTTTTCAACATTTGATCCCCTCATTCGGATCTGATAGTAGCCTGACCTCAAATAAATTTTTGAAAAGAACTTGGCACCATGTAGCTCATCAATGAGCTCATCTATTCGGGGAATAGGGTACCGATTCTTGATTGTGCTTTGATTCAAGGCACGATAATCCACACACATGCGGATGGTGCCATCCTTCTTCACAAGAACTACTGCTGAAGCAAAGGGACTCTTGCTTGGACAGATGAAGCCCATCTCTAAGAGTTCTTTTATGTTTTTCTCAATCTCGTCCTTCTGCTTCTTAGGATAGCGATATGGTGTTGTGATGACTGGCTTGGCCCCTTCCTTGAGTTCAATGACATGCTCAGCTCCCCTTTCAGGGGGCGGCCCAAGAGGTAGATCAGCAAACACCTTACTCTTCTTGGTGAGTATAGCCTGAATATCTGGAGGATAGTCCCTCTTTGTTTCAACCGGACTAGCTTGAAGAACCATACATTCCGCAACCCACTCAACTTGATCATGCTGAATCTGCCTCTCCATTCTTTTGAATGACACAATCTGAGGACCACCATTGGACATTCCTCTTAGCACCACCTTCTTTCCATTGGATTGAAACTTGAGTTCCATGGTTTGCAGATTTAAAGAGATCTCACCAAGTGAACGCAACCATTGAATTCCTAGGACGGCATCAGTATCCCCAATATTGACTACACAGAAGTCATCTTTGACTTCATAGTTGCCCAATTGCATAGACATGTTTGAAATATTTTTGGTGCAAGAGATGTGAAACCCATCGGCAACCATAACTTTGAAGCCTTCAAATTCTTCCGTTTAGAGCCCTTTCTTTGTCACCACGCCCTCATCAATGAAGTTGTGCGTTGCTCTAGTGTCAATCAAAGCAACTATTCGCTGCCCTTTAATCATCCCTCGAACCTTGAAGGATTCATTTTTGTGAAACCTCAAGAGTTGGGCAAAAGTGCCCCCACCTCCTTGTTCGTCTTCAGACTCTTCCGGGGCTTTCTCTTCATCACTTTCTTCAAAACCATACGGCTGCTTCGAGTGATCAAATTCTGATCCAAAATCAGAATAGGCCTCCAAAAGGTTTGCGTGGCCCCTTCCATAGCATCTATGACCCTTAGTCCAAGGTTCTTTGCAAGTGTAACATTTTCCCTCCTTTCTCAACTTCTCCCGGAGTTCATCATCAATCCTAGAGGGGAATTTCTTATGCTGATTTGAAGAATTCCTTTTGTCCCTCTTGTGAGCAAAGGGCTTTGGTGGAAACCTTGGTCTTGGAGCTGACAACTCCATGCTTCGAGCCTTCTTAATGGCTTCTTCTAGACTTGGTGGGTCGAATGCCTTAACCCATCCTTTCAATGGTTCCGTCAATCCTTCGAAGAACAATACAACTAGCCTTCTTTCAGTGATGTTGAGCACCATCACGGAAAGTCTTTGGAAATCTCCAATGTATGCTTCCAACGAACCATGTTGTTTCAGCTGTGCAAGCTCCCTAAACTTCACCTCTGGATCTTTAGTATCGAACCTCTCAATCAACTTATTGGTGAACTCATCATAGGTTCGAATGAGGTTGTGGCCAAGTGTGACCAAACCATGGTACCACCACTCATGGGCAGCTCCTTCCAAATGCAACGCTGCAAATTTTATGGCATCTTCTTTAGGCATGGGCCTTAGTGAAAGGTAGTTGTCGAGCTTCTGAACCCACGATCTTGCTGAACACGCTTCACTTCCATCGAAGTGAGCCAAGGACACCTTCCCAAGGGCTTGCTGATAGTAAGTTCTAGGAACCATAGGAGCTCGGTTATTAGTTCTTCCTTCGTTTCTTTTGTTTCTATGGTTCAAGAATTGATCAAAGGACCATTGGTCTCTAAGATTAGGGGGTAAGGTGGCATACTCCATGTACGCTTGCCTGGCATCATTTGCAAAAGGAATGGCAGCTTCAACTTGCGGTTCCTCCCTCTAAGTGAATGTAGCAAAGAGTGGCCTAGAGGCCGATCCTCTAGACGTGGCCTCATGTTGGCCAATAGTCCCGTCTCTCCCATTGACATTGTTTCCATTGACACCACTATTTTCTCCTGTGGCATTCTTTTGACTAGGGGTATGATTCTGAGCATCCTGCTGATCCATTATTGCAAGCAAATGGGAAATCATATCAATCATCCCATCAAACTTCTTCTCCATTCTATCCTCTCTTTCATCCATTGTCTACTTATGACTATCTGACATGTTCTCAACTGCTTTACCGATATCTATTGCTTTCCCTGTTTCTCTCAAAGCCTCTGAAAAGGTATCTGCTTCTGGCATTGGCAGAAACTGTCACTGCTGATTTTTGGCCTAACTTTTGGTGTAGTATCTACAATTACTATCACTCATCTGTCAACTGAATCACTATAGGGCACAGGTTGGCAGGATCATGGCTCTGATACCACTGTAATGAACCGGACCAAATTTTTTTTTTGTTTTTCAATTGTAAATACAATGCAATACGCACCCGTTAAGGTTAGCTTCAAAACCAAAACGATGCGGAAGTAACTCTGACCAAGAATGTGCCCAAGGCGGGCAAGCATGTGGTAAGAGGATCTGATGCAATGCTGAACTGGAAGGAACTCTAACCAAGAATGCATTTAGGAGAGACGAGCATATGGTCAGAGGATCTTATGCATGCTGAGCTGAAAATAACTCTAACCAAGAATGCGCTGAGGGATGGTGAGCATATGGTCAGAGGATCCCTATGAACTGTTGTCTGAAAGTAACTCTAACCAAGAATGCGCCGAAGAATGGCGAACATATGGCCAGAGGATCCTTGAGCTTACAACTAATGAATTACAATGACTTAGCAAGATAAATAAATGGCTGACAATACTACTAAACAGCTTTACAATGAACGTAATATCTTGCAAGCACACTATATTAGCGAAACTGAACAATTTGCAAGTGTTTAGACTAACTCCCAAATGCTCAATATAACCTCCACTATTCAATCCTAGCCCAAATGATGATTTTCTTAATTCTAATATGACAGACTAGCAACTAAAATGCAAAAACCAGCTACCCAGCCACCCACTAAAATGCATATATCTCACTCAAAACTCACTCTATTGACTTAAAATCAAACGCATCAAGTTCTATTGTTGATGGCGCCCAAGAAGAAACCCTAGAACCACTCCAGATGACTCTTAATTATTTTGCACGAAATTCAAGGCATGCTCAAGATGGTATGACCCTCAAGGAGGGGCAATTTCTCTCTAATAAATTCATTTCATGATAATAAAATCTGCCACTTAGCAGGAAGGGTCGCCCCTAGCAAGGAAACTCAAAGGTAAAGTACCCAAAATGACAATAATTTTATTTTTTGAACTTATGAGCAAAACATACATTCAACAACTCCAACCAGCAACTTCAAAAATTGACAGAAAATGCAAGAATAAAACTACACAGTGCAAAAAGCTCAACTACAATGCTAGACAACCCAACTACAATCTATCTCTCAACTAGTTGCTATCTTTCAAGCAAGAAGATGAGCCAAGTGCTAGGAGGTATGCTTTCCTCGAAGCTTTGCTTGAAATCAATCTAACAGCATAACAGTATGGTACACAAGAGATGATGAAATGAAGAACAGAGGCTTGCTTTTATAGACTTGAGAGGAATCTTCTAGAAGCTTCAAGAAGGCGCCTAATTTCAAATTTGAATTTGCTCTCTTTTCCCTCCAAAGATGGCGTCCCTTTCTTCAAGGCAATATTTAACTTTAATTTAAAAATAACCTCCTCTCCAAGTAGGCGTCCCACTTCTCCAACATATAATTTGCCCTTAGAAATAAAATATTATCTCCTAATGACACAACCACCCTTGAAGTCCCCTTTTCAAAACAACTTAAAGTGATAATGCTAGGCCAAGGGGTTAATAAGAAAACATAACATTAAAATATAACATTATTTAAATCAACTTAACTTATCTCTCTAGAAAATGCATCCAAAGGCCAAAATTCAAAATACCAACTGAACTGGCTGAAGAAAAGAGCCAACTGCATCAGAGCTAACATGGCCACTACCAGAAATGGAATTTACTAAAAATAGCAAATACCTGAAGTTGCTCGGATCACCATGCATGCTATACCACTGCGAAGCTCTTTGAAAACCCAAAAAGAATCCACAATCCAATCTCCAAACTTCAAGCAACAACCTCCTCAAAAACGGGAAACCCTAATTTTCACCCTCCGAGTAGCCTACGGGTCTCTGGAATAGGCCAACGGTCAACTGCAAGAGTCACTGCTGAGAAGGGGACATTACAGAAAGACATCAAGAAAAAGAAGATGTTGGTTGATTCCGTTAAAGATCATATTGTTCCAACTGTCTCCAAGCTGAAGACGGCAAGGGACATGTTCAAAACATTGGAAGAGATGTACGAAATCAACAACACTAGCCAGGCACTTGCATTGAAGCAACAACTACACCATGTGAAGATGGCGAAAGAAGAAACAATGATCGCCTATTTCATGAGGATTTCGGAATTGAGAGATCAACTCTCTACAATTGGTCATGTGATGATGATAAGGACTTGACCATGCTTGCTCTCAATGGTCTTCCTTTATCATGGGAGTCCTACATTCAAGGAATCAGTGCAAGATCCAAACTTCCTAAGTTTGATCGTTTGAGGGCTGACTGCATTCAAGAGGAGTCAAGGTTGGTGGCTAGAGGCATTTGTCAAAGTTCAAATAATGAAGATATTCATGTTCTCGCCTCCCAAGCTTCGAAGAAGAAAGGAAAAGATGGAAAGAAAGGATTCTTCAAGAGGAATCAAGATAAGGGAAATGATGGTGCTCTCACATTCAAGAAGAAGAGAGACTTGTCGAAGATCCAATGCTTTAGATGTGATAAGTTTGGCCACTTTGCTAAGCATTGTCCATCCAGACCTAAGCAACAGGCCACCGTTGCAGATGTTCATGATGCTTCTCCGCAGAAGGATTCATGTGAGTATTTGTTCTATTCGACATTGTCAAGCAATGTACCTACAAACACCAACACTTGGCTGATCGACAATGGTGCTTCTCGACAGATCACTAGGTTTAAGGAGCATTTATCATGCTTGGTGGAGAGAGATTCTTCTAAACAAGTTATTATTGGAGATGATGCTAGCTATTCCGTGAAAGGGATTGGGACCTCTACTCTTCATTTGGATTCTGGCATTACACTTCAGTTATGTGATGTCATTTATGTTCCAAGAATCAAGCGTAATCTTATCTCCATTTCAGCTTTAGAAGATAAAGGATATCAAGTTGCCTTCTTCAAAGGAAAACTACTTGTGTGGACGAAGAATTCCAACTTCAAGATTGCTCACGTAATTGGTGTTAGACATGAGAGCCTCTATAGGCTGTGCACTCGTCCACTTAAGGCATTAGTTCATGATACTTCAAGCTTGTGTGATCTTTGGCATCGAAGATTGGCTCACCTTCACTTTTAGGCTCTACCTATCTTGGAGAAGATGGTCTCAGGTCTTCTGAAATTCAACCAAGAGCATGAAGGTACTTGCAAAGGATGTGCAATGGGTAAGAATACAAAAGCTCCATTTCATAGTAGAGAAAGTAAATCTAAATGTATCCTAGATCTCATTCATTCTGATTTATGTGGTCCAATGTCTGTTTCTTCTTCGAGTGGTTTCTTGTATTACATTCTTTTTATTGATAATTACTCTAGAAAGACTTGGATTTATTTTTTGAAAACTAAAGAGTCTGAGGAAGTGTTAGAAAGGTTCAACGAGTTCAAAGCTCAAGTAGAGAACCTTTATGGGAAAAGAATCAAAGTTCTAAGATTGGATAATGGAGGAGAATACGCCGGAAACTTTGAATTTGTGTTAAGCCCACGATTCGAGTTTATGTTCACAATCCTCAACAAAAGCGATATTGCGAGAAGAAACGGTCGATCGTGGAAAGCGACAAAAGCCATGATCCATGACCAAAGATCCTGCGAGAAGCAGGACTACGATCCTCTTCAGCACAGATCTTGGAAGCCTTGATTCACGAGTACTATTGGAAGAGCGGAGGTGGAGTCATTTTAAGGATCTTTGGATGTCGGAGTTTTATGTTCATGTTAGGGAGAGAGACAAAGTTGGAGCCTTGGCAGAAGGGGAATATTTGTGGGCTACATGGACATCCAAGAAACCTACGGGATATACATTTACGTCGGAAGTCGAAATTTAGTAGGGATGTCATTTGAGGAAGATGTTGCATTCAGAATATCCAAGGGCACTCACATGGAGATTGATAATGAAGAGTCTCCTCAGGGTATGGAAGTTGACCATGCTCCTAAGATTTAGAGGGAGACCTTAGAACCAAAAGCAAATGTTGATCCAGTTAAGCCCTTGGAACCTATTGATGGACCTACTGATATTGTGATTGGAAGAAAAAGACCTCTTTGGGCTAGGCAAACTATGCAAGAGGGATAAAGGTTTGTAGCTCCTAGAGGTACCTTCAGAGAAAGCAAGAGACCTCACAAGTTCTCTAGTTATGTTACTTTGATGAGTCAGATTATTGAATCTGAGCCATCCAGTGTTTAGGAAGCTTCAAGTCAACAAGTTTGGAAAGATGCTATGAACGAGGAGTATCAGTCAATTCTCAAGAATGATGTTTGGGACATCATTCCTAGACCCGAAGGCAAATCTGTGGTATTGTTGTGACCTTTTTCACACATCGCCCCATTGCAAATGGGGACCCCCTAATTTTTGCTCTGTTCCTCATCTTTTGGCTTTGGTTTTCTCTCTCTCTCTCTGCATCTCTGCATTACCTACTCTCTTTCTTTTATGCCTTACTTCCGGGTATATTGCGCTGCTTTGATTCAAGCATTGAGATTTGGCTAAGTCACAAAATTACGGGTTTTGAACTTTCGACCAATTTGAAGTCAAAGCGAGTGAATAACTTGGAATCTAAGACTAACGTTGATGTCAGTATGCTTCTAGCAAGCTCCCAGCTAAGTTTCATCAGATTCTGGCAACTTACTATTTTTAGTAAGTGTACAATTCAAGGCGTTCTTTCAGCATTTCTGAAGTTCTCTCAGTCACACTGCATCCAGAGCGTGTCAAGCTATCTGCCTGCAAATTTTGAGCTAAAACGGACAACTGTCTATTTTTAGCAAGTTAAGCTTTTGGAGCATATTTTAGGGTTTGTATGCAATATTCTTCAATGCATGTCTAGAGATTCCTTCTGGGTTTTCAGAGACCTTCGCGACAATACAACATGCAAAATGAGATGATGATTTTCAGAGTCCAGCCTTCAGAGGCTGTTTTTAGGGTTTGCATGTGAGGGTTTTTCAAGGCATGTCAGCATATTCCTTATGGGTTTTTCGAGGGCTTCGCAGTGATGTGACATGCAAGGCGATATGATTAGCTTTCAGAGATTTACTATTTTTAGCAGGGCCATTCCGACAGCTCCCTCCCAGCGCATTACAATCACAAATAGGGCGAAGTGCAACAAAAACGAGGTCAAATGGAGGTCATTTGATATACATGCAAGTCAAATTAGGGTTTCCAGCTTTGGGACCCAAAATGACGGGTAAAATGCCAAAATTTTCGAAAATCGGTGTATCCCACTGCGATCAACATCTTTCAAGCTATCCACCAGTAAAATTTGAGGGCAATCAGAGCACTTACTATTTATAGTAAGGTGTTCCAGAAACTGGCTAAAAATAGTAAATCAGCAGCAGGCGCCAGTGTGAACAGGCAAGTCATCTGATGAGGAGCACGTCATTCAGATATCAAGACAAACGGAGTTGTGAAGGTCATGAAAACAGGCAGTTGCTATAAATAGTAAACCACCTTCATAAACATACTATTTTTAGCAGGTCAGCCTGAGATAGCAATATGAACATACAGACAAGGTCATGAAGATCCAGTGCTTAAAGTTTCAAATCAATCTGAGCTTCTGAGATGTGAAAATCAAAGGACTTACTATTTATTGTAAGGCATGGAAAAGCTAGTGAAGACAAGGAGAAAATGCCTAAGTTTGGAGATAAATCCACCTCCTACCCTCAGATGCGCCCAAGGTCAGCTGGCAGTTGGCAAAATTTTCTAAGTCTAAAATCATCCTTCATCACCCTCCAAATGCACCCTCATCCTCAGCTAGCTGGCAGATGGAAAAAGATTCTAAGTGTTATATCCTCCTCAGCATACAAAATGCGCCCACCTCAGTTGGAAAGCAAGAAAATTTTCTAAGGCATGAAAATATCCTACTGGACATGCTAAATTCGCCCAGCGTGCATTCAAGATGATTGAAAAATTTCTAAGTGTTGGAATATCCTGCTCCCTAGGCCAAATGCGCCCACTTCAAGGTAATAACATGCAAAAAGTTTCTAAGTATTGAAACAAATCCTCCACTACATGCTAAATGCGCCCATACCTAAGAAGGAGGTCAAAGAGTCAAATGCGTTGTAAAAACGTTCATCCCTCTCACCCCCTCAAATGCGCCCAAATGAAGGCATGTGAAGACAAAATGTGTACATGCAAGGAAGGAAGTCAAGGGCATTCAAAGTCAAAATCCTCTTGAACATGCTAAATGCGCCCACCTCACAGGAAAACTATGAAAAATGGCTAAGTGTTAAAGTATATCCACCTCATACCTCTAAATGCGCCCATCCTCCTGCATAGTCTAAATGCACCCTCACTTCAACTAGGAAAAGAAAAATCTTAATCCTCCTGCCTATCCAAAATGCACCCAAGTTTAGAAGGAAGTCAAAGGAGTCAAGGCGTTGAAAGCTTTATCCTCCATGCATAAAATGTGCCTAAGTGAAGGTGAAAATAAGAGTAATTGCCAAGATGTTGATGTTAAACAAGGTGAAGTTGGTGAGAAGAGTTACCTTGGCATGGTGAAATCCTCTTCAACATGTGGGGTGCGCCCAAGGTAAGGTGAATAAAGAGTGATTAGGGAGGGCGTTGGAATTAAGTCTCCTTCAATATGCTAAAGGCGCCAAGGTGGAGAATATTGCTATGGCATTGAAATAAGAATATCCTCCTTAAGGTAGGAAATGCGCCCAAGGAAGTAAATGAGGGTGATAAAATATGGGTGGCGTTGAAATCAAAAACATCTTCCATATGCACCCAAGGTGTGAAAAGAAAATTATCTAAGTGAGTTGATAAAAATTTCTTCACAGGCAAAATGATTGATTTTCATTTAAAATTTTCTAAGGCACAAAATTTCATCTCTAGGGAAAAAACGCCTAAGTTTAATGGAGGGTGATGAAATTGGTTAAGACATGAATGAATTTGCGAGAAGAAGTTGGAGGATTCTAGCTTCACAGGGTTGATTAGAAATTTCAAGTCAGAGCATGAAAATACTCACAGGGATGAAGAACTGGATTAAATTTGTTGAAAATATTTTTTCTAAGGTTCAAAATTCAAAAATTAAATGTACCCCTTCGTTGTAGACCCATGAATTTGACGCGTTCTGAAGGGAATTTTCTTCTGGGTATTGAGGATCTTCGACAAGGAATGGATTTTAAAGTCTTCTGCACTTCACAGGGTTTTCAAGATGGAAATTTTGATCGGCACTTGAATTATGAAATTTTCATAAGGAAAGTTTGAAAATTTTTCTAAGGCAAAAGGAGTAAAATGTGTTGTTGAAATAAAGTGCCTTAGACGATGAATCTGAAGTGGATTGCCTAGGAAAATTTGATCAAAGTCGCCAATGACCCAGCTGATGAAATGAATTTCTTAAAGATGTAGTTGAAGTTAATATTGTCAAAAGATGATACGCCCTTGAGGAAGATGAAATTTGTCTAAAGCATGAAGAATGTGAAGATAAAGTGAAACTCAAATATCAAGATGAAGTTGGCTAGAGAAAACGATGAACCTTGTCAAATCCGGAGATCACTCAGACCTTGGAGTTAAAGTATGAAAATCAGGTAAGTAAGGTGAGTTTATATTATGAACTGTTCTGATGCTCCTCTCCTTGCTTGTTTTGCAGGAGGAACGTCCAGACCAAGCAGTGATGACTTGGAGAAAATGGCTAAGTGTTGAGACTTAGCTTGTGCCTAGCTCAGGTGGCAAAGAGGAAATGTTTTCAAGGCTCAGTACTTCGGGGTTGAAAAAGCGACAAGGAAAAATCATCGTCAAGCAGAAGAATGAGGTTGCAGTCTTGGAATTTCAAAATGAGAACCTACCTGCCATGCCAGAAGTTGAAGCTGTTTGATCAAGTTTGCAATCAAGAAGAAGAACAAGAAGAGTGTGAACGCGTTTCAAAACAGGAATCTTCTAGAAGATGGTGGCCATTAATTGCTCATTTATTACCCCACTCTTCTTTGTGCTGCCAATTTTAGGTGAATCTCTCGCTTTAGGCTGAGGCATGATCTCAGCTATCCAAATTGACAGGGACTGAGCCGCCCATCGGATTCTGGCCAGCTATATAAAGGGCATCCCCTCATTTGTGCACCTTCATTAGACAAAAGAGAGATTAATAGAAAACAGAGAAGAAGTGATGTACTTTACAACAGCATACTTAGATTGATATGGGATAGTTTAGAGAAGGAAAAGTTTTCCTTTGGAAATTTTTGGTAAGAGATTGTTGTGTAACACTTTCATAATAGAAGATCTTTTCATTGATGGTGAAATTTGTCTTCGTTATGGATAGCTAGCAAGGTTTCTTCACTCCTACTTCAAGTAGTGTAAAGTGAAGCGTAATTTCATTTTCTCACGCGAAGTAGATGTTAAGAATGCGGGAATGTGGTGCCTGATCTAAGCAAGCTTCCCTTTATCCATAAGCTCACCAGCGGCTCAATCGATGGTGTGTTCCCGCCTTGTGGTCAACTGGAAACGTTGTGGGCCTAACTTCAATCACAGTTTGAATGATGGTATGCGCCGTTGTGATGGTATCTTCATGTCAAGTGGTGGTTTGAACATCTTTAGTCATCTCCCTTGAAGATTGCACCGACTTCGTGGAAGTTGTCCGAGGTGAGGCAAAGCGAAGTTTGGTTGAAGTTTGCTGAAATTGAGCTCCATATCCCACACTTAGAGTAGATTTGGACTCTCTAAACCTTGCAACCAGTTTAAATTCAGTACTTTCTGGTTAGAATAGGAAACCTGTGCTTCACTGATAAATCTGTCGAATTGTGAAAACCCCTTCCTCTGCTATTGAACAATTCCGTCAGTCCCCTTGAAATACCAGCAAATCACATTGAGCCAACTGAGACTATTCGCATTGAAGGAACCTTGGAGTTGAACGCACCAACTCTCTCGCAATCTTAGCGTGCTGGATACTTTGATCAAGAGAGAATAGGGTAGCTGTTGGCAACTTTATTCTGCGTTGGTGCGGTCACGAAAAACACATCAACAGGTATCTTCAAAATGGCTCTTCAAGATCAAGCATGCGGTTGATGGGAGCATTGAGAAGTACAAGGCAAGATTCGTGGCTAGAGGGTTCTCACAAAAAGAGGGAGTTGACTATGAAGAAACATTTGCTCATGTTGCTTGTTACAATTCTATCAGAACCATTATTGCCATTGTTGCATCTAGAGGATGGAAGATTCATTAGATGGATGTGAAGAAAGCTTTTTTGAATGGTGTGATTGAAGAAGAAATTTATATTGAGCAACCTGATAGATTCGAGGTACATGGGAAGGAGTCTCATGTTCGCAAGTTGAAGAAGGCCTTGTATGGTCTTAAGCAGGCTCCTCGTGCATGGTACGAAAGGATTGATCGTTACTTGTCAAGCTTGGGTTTCTCTAAGAATGATGCAGACTCAAATCTATACTTTAAGGCAATTGATGGTGAAGCATTAATTTTGGTCTTGTATGTTGATGATTTGATTCTTACTGGAGAAGATCACCTTATTCTCAAATGTAAGAAGGAGTTGGCTTCTGAGTTTGAGATGAAGGAATCGACCCCAGCCCCATGCACTACTTCCTTGGCTTAGAAGTCTGGCAGAAACTAGATGAGATGATCCTAAGTCAAGGGAAGTACACCATCGATGTACTCAAGAGGTTTGGCATGATGGATTGCAAATCCATTCACCACCGCGGAGACCAAACCGTATACAAGCGAAGGAGGCCGCAGCCTGTTCAGACTCATGGATCTTAGCTTAACACAAGACCAAAATATCTATTTATGTTGTGAAAGTGCACTTAGTCAGTTCATGTGTGAACTGAGGCAGGTACATCTTGTTGCAGCGAAACATATCCTCAGATACTTGCGTGGCACAGTTTGATATGGGTTGAGATATTCTTCAGATGTGGACTTGGAGCTGCATGGTTATACTGATTCTGATTGGGCAAGGAGTGTCACAGATCGGGCCAGTACCCTCCGATGTTGCTTCAGCTTGGGATTCGCACGATTCTCGCAAGCGGCGGTCAGTCACCCCAGAGTATTGAATACAGCAGGCAAGAGTATAGCCGCAGCTGTGCAACTCGAAGGCAGGGCTTCAGAAGCTCCTTGCAGGATTGTTTGACAATCAATGGAGCCCACTATCATTCATTGCATGCACCGAAAGTATGTAGCTTCTATCAATCCGTGGTTTCACGACAAACCAGTTACAAGCGACCAAATACTCATTACATCAGAGCCAGGTATTGAGGAGTTATATAGTTGAGGTATATCAGCACTGATGAGAAGACGATAGACATTCTCACCAAGCCTATCTCCAGGATAAAGTTTGTGTACTTTTGAGATATGCTTGGTATGGTGGAGAATCTAAGCCCTGAACCCAGAAGAATCTAGTATCGCGATCTCTTCATATGGTGCCTTCCTATGAGAGAAGTTCAGGAAACTCCTCGGATAATGAGTTATTTTCCAGAGAAAAAAGTCTTCAGGTAAACTCCTTGGTAATGAGTTCTTCTGTTAAAGAGAAGTTCAAGGTAAAATCCCTTGATTCCAACCTCTGGGAGAGCCATGGTGGTTGTCATGTGTGTGACTCCATGACAGCATCACGTGAGGGAGTCTGTGATGATTTTTCTTGTACTTTTGTTTTAGCCTCTAGGAGAGCCATAGTGAAAGTCATGATGAGGTGACAACATCACGTAAGTGATGAACACTTGTACATACCATACATAGTTGTAGCCATTATGGTTGATATCATGTTGAGGTGATATCTGATATCACGATGAGGTGATATTCTTCTTTTCCACTTATGGTTGTAGCCATAGTGGTAGACATCACGATGAGGTGATATGTCTTGTGCAACTGGAAGTATACTCCCTAGCTGAGAGGGAGTGTTGATGTTTATTGAGCAGCAGCAGTATTATTCTTCCAGCCGATCTCCTTGAAGAACAATAAATTAAATGTAGCTCATGCTATTTAATTTATAGTGATTTCTAAAGACACAACTCATATATTAAATGTGTTTAATTATCAAAGAGGTTCGATTAAGAAGAGGCACGATTTTCTAGAAGGGAGCTGACCTCTTTCAAGAGGCGCGATTATTTGCTCAAGGCCGACATGCTTTCATTGAAGGGTCACGTCCCTTCTATTCATCTTGTATATAACCACCTTCATTGTATCTCACTTACTCATCGATTTCATTGTTCCATTTCATCTTAAGTGCGAGTTTTATTCAAGGCAGATTGAAGACATATAAGTTCGGCATTACTTGTGGCTGAGTTATATCAGAATATTGCTCCATAGTAATTCTGTGTTGCATCACTCTTTGGTGCATGTTCTAGGCCCTTCCTATCGGCCTCTATTGTAAAGGAGACTTCATTGTTGATTCAATATATAAGTGATATATTGTTGCTGAGTTTTTCTCCCTCAAGAGGAGGGTTTTCCCAGGGTATCTGCTGTGTTATTGTGTCTGATTTGAATTAATTTTCTGTGCATTAAATCTGATCATAAAACTAACACTTCTCAACAAATTTTCTTGCCATAGTCACCTGATTATTTTTCCCAGCTTGTTCATCTTGCTTATCAAAACCACATCAAGTGGACTAAAAAAAAAGTATCCCAAGCATACCTCAAATGGTGACCTATTAGTAGAAGACATAATGCCCTTTTATGAGCATAGTTCACAAACTCACGGAGTGTAATTTCCCTAGCTAGAAATTTTGTTAAATATGAAATTTTCTTGTATTTTCTGATTAGTACAAACTAAAATAGCTATGAAATATAGAATATAGATGCCAAACTACAATGACTAAATGAGGATCGATAGTAGCAACAGATTTGGGAAACCTTCAAACATGAAAATATCATGGAAATTATAGCAGATCTATAAATAAATAATGCTAGTGTAAATATGGAAACCCTCACATACCAAACATAATTAATTATGATATTAGATCTGAATAATGAAGGCTGGTATAAATATGACAGTTGATGTAAGCAGCAGAAATACTTGTGTAACAACAATAAATAGTGAAACCCTTCATATTCAAATGACTAAACTCATATTGTAACAATCTAGCACTTGGAAGATATTGATATGAACAGCAATTTTTCTTTATGACAGCCGTAATAAGCCCTTCAAATATTATTTAGCAAGTTCCCAAAATCACAAATATGAGACTGGTGGACTTCTGTGGATATCACCAGCCCACCATTCTCAAATACCATCATCCCACTTCACTCACCGTTGTTGTCTCTAGGACTTCGCTTTTAGACTTCAAGGACGATAGGCGTTCCTCAAGACGCCTAGGGACCTCTAGAAGACCCCCCAAGATGTATATATAATTCTTATACTTATACATCTTTTTATAATTATTTTTTCAAGTGCTATATGTATTTCAGCACCCTACCACCCCCCCGTCGCCGTCCCCCCGCCGCCCCCAAACTTAGAACCCCCGTCAGGGCGTCCCCTACTGTCCCCCCGTCCCCGTCCCTGAAACCCCGTGGAACATTGGTAATCAACAAAGATTCCACTCACAAAGACTGCAATTAATAGCAAGGTATGGCTGGCAATTAGATGTATGACCACTGAAAAGAAGGTAAATGATGTGACTTAGATCTAAATGCAAGGTACAATTGCCTAAAATTGTACAACATCCCCATTTTGCTAGTACAATGATATGATGAAGGTTTGATAACTGCAACAGCCTTAGAACCCTAGGTGTAGTAATTAAATTGTTGTGCAATAGGAGAAATGCTGAAAGAAACCCTTCCCAAGTTGTATGGCGACAAGTTAATGATGAGTGGCAGAAGATAAAGATACTTGGCAGCTGGTAAATGTTGTATGGCACTTGTATAACCTAGGCACAACAATAACAATATCGTAAAAGCCCTTTAAAACAACAGATTTAACCTTGTACAGCAACAATAATAATGCAATTGATCTGAAAATTCCTTCACTACAGGCACAAGTAAATAATCCAATCCTCACAATGAGATCTTTCAAATAAACTCAATAATTACCACAAATGTGATCCCTAGATGGAGTCACCTCACATAGACAAGAGCGATTTCATCCTCATATCCAACAATAGAAACCAAGAGGGTTTTTGTCCTCTAGATTTCCTACACCAAGTTTATTTTGTCCTCGAGTGCTCCAGCTTTGACAAAGGAATTGATACACTAACAATGGGATGATGCATTTGACAAACCTTTGATAAATTTCTTTTAGGCCCTCGATTTGAATTTCTTTTTCCCTCCTAAAATTCCCTTCCAAAGTGTTTAAAAAACTTTTTAAATTAAATATTGCATGAGGACATATGATATCCTATTTGGACAACCACTTTATTAAAATAATAATATTCATGGTGTCCTTATAAAATAAAGTTATTAGGCCCAACTTAAAATATTATTATTAATCATTCCCCAACTTATCCCTTAGCCAATAGAAAATGAGGAAATATGTCAATAAGAAAAGGGTACAACCCATTCTTCCTAAAATTTCTTATCCTCACGTAATGCAAGTTCAATAGCTTTGACTCTTCCCAAATGACAACCTTTGTAATATTAGGATCCCAAATCATCCATGAGAGTTGGTAAATCCATGTCCTCAATTCCTTGTGTGATGTAGTAGTTTCCTAAAAGAATGAACTCACCACTATGTTTTCAAGACACCACTCTGATATAATTGAGAAAGGGACATACAAACCTAGACATTCAAAGCCTTAGTTGAGAATAAAACTAGCCTAAACATCAAATGCTTGAGATTGGATAGAGGTGAATTCACTTCAAATGAATTTGAAGAATTTTATAAACAACATGTAT
Organism: Sequoia sempervirens; assembly: GCA_007258455.2. Lineage (NCBI taxonomy): Eukaryota > Viridiplantae > Streptophyta > Pinopsida > Cupressales > Cupressaceae > Sequoia > Sequoia sempervirens. Next base: position 777 of record VDFB02357728.1, on the reverse strand, counting down.
GAGGAGACATCTTTCTACCGCAAGAACTCCACAACAAAATGAAGTTGTAGAAAGAAAGAATAGAACCGTTCAAGAAATGGAAAGAACCATGTTAAATGAGTCCAAGCTATCAAATACATTTTGGAGAGAAGCGATTCATATGGTAGTCTGCATTCTGAACTAAGGGCAAATCAGAGTCGGTCATAGTAAAACAACATATGAACTATGGAAGGGTAGGCCTGCAATAATGAAATACTTGAAAGTCTTTGGGAGCAAATGCTATATAAGGAGGGATGATGAAGATTTGGGAAAATTTCACTCTAGGTCTGATGAAGGAATCTTCCTCAATTACTCTTCAAGGAGCAAAGCCTACAGGTGCTATAATAAAAGATTGCAAAAAATTGTTGAAAGTGCAAATGTAACAGTGGATGAGGAAAGGCATCAAAAAGAAAAGGCACATGAAATTGATTACCAAGAGGAAGCAAATTGCAAAGAAGAGGTAGTAGAAGAAGTTGAAAATGAGGTAAGTCAACGGAAGGACACAAAGACTCCATCTAAGTTTTTCAAAAGAAATCATCCAAAGGATCTCATTCTTGGTGACAAAGACATTGAAATCCAGACAAAAAGGCGATTTTCCAATGCATTGGTACATGCAAATTTGTCCTTTCTTTCTAAAATTGAATCTAAGAACTTTACAAAAGAAGGCGAAGACAAACACTGAGTGAGTGTCGTGGAACAGGAGTTGAACCAAATTGAAAAGAATGAAACTTAGGAACTTGTCCCACGACCTAAGGATAA
>VDFB02357726.1:0-11776 GCA_007258455.2 Sequoia sempervirens | reverse complement strand
ACTAAGTGAAAAAAAAATATGAAATTGAATGAATATGAATGAAAAACCTAAGAAACAAGTGATGTTTGAAAACACATTATGTAATGTAACAATAAATTAGAAATGAATGCAAAACTTAACATAAATGAACCAAATAGAAAGTGTGCACTTGAGATGTTAAGTAGGCTAGAAATGACATTTGAAATGTTGCTGAAGCTGGTTTTCAAGCCCAGTGGGACTCTTTTCCATTCTGGGTGAATGAGTCTCAGTTCTACAAAACTAAGCTAGAACTTGTTTTTGAAAAAAGGGTAATTAAAAATGTAGAAAACTCAAAATTGACCTTGGAGTGGGACTCACTCGCCACCCATGGAGAATGAGTCCACTTTTAAATTTTTGTAGTTTCAAAAGTGGAATCTGGAGCTTCTGATTTGTACTTTAACTTCCTATAGGTGTCTACTTCTGAAACTCTGATTTACAAATCTGAAAATGAGTTTGTGTTGATATTTTGTCTTGTTGAGTGAAGAGAAGACTTGAGAAACCTTACAACTTTATCTACAATGATTTCCAAGCTTCCAAGAGTCCTAAATTTTCAAACACACTATAAGACAAGAGAGAGGAAAGTTGGATGTTAGGGCATGGGGTTTGCCTTGGTCAAAACCCTTTTAGGTAATTAACCAAAATGATGTAAGAATGGAATGAAACATGCAATAATGGAGTTGGTTACCTTACCATGATGTTTGATCTTGGATTTCTACAACAATGGAGGAAGATTCAGCCCTTGAATGTCTTTAGGAACTTTCTTGACTTGAGATGGAAGAATGATGGATGAATAATGAAGAATGAATGTGTGAGAGATGAAGGGACGTAAAATGAGGAGAAAAACACTTATTTATGCATTCTTATGCCTTAGTAACCCATTGATACCTCATCACAGGCTGACATCAAGTGATTTTGAATAAAAACCTGAAAGGAAATTTGAATTTTTTTGAATTTGGAGCCATGAGGGACTCATTTTCCACCCATGGAAAATGGGTCCCACCTTAGACTTGAAAGTGGGTGTCAGGAATTAAGTCACATTTAATGTTGTTTGTTAGGTTTACATTAAAAAATACACTTAATTAAGCCTTATAAGAGCATACAAGGGTCAAATAAAGCATAAGAATGGTGTAAATAGTGAAATTATGCCTAGAGAAGCATGAAATCTTGTTACAAGACTTTACAACACTTCAAAATAGGACTTGATTAGTGATGAAAAGGTGATTTTTAGGTGAATTAAGTATAGAAAAGTGTAGAAATTTTTTACAACACTTCACAAGAGATCATTTAAAGAATTTTATTTAGTTTTCAAGGGTCCAAGACCTAGTGTGGATGCCTAAAAATCCTCACAACACTTGAATCAAGGCCTCATTAAGTGTAGTTTATCATGAATTAATCCTATGTCAAGAAAAGGGTCCTTTTTTTATGGTGCAGGTTTAAGTGTTGAGGGTTTAATGTAAAAGTCTAAGAGGGTTGAGGGTATAGGGTTAATGGATTAGGCTTGAGTGTTTAATGTTTAGGGTTGAGGTTGATGATTGAGGAGTATAAGTTAGGGTTTAGTGTTGAGGATTTGATTAATAGCTTAATTTGGTTTAGGTTTGGCAGTTGAGGTATAAGCTTGGTTGAGTGATTAGCATTGAAGGTATAATGTATATGGTAAAGGGTTTAAAGTTGAGAGTTCAAGGTTGAAGGATTAAGGGTTGAAGGCTTTAATGTATAAGGTCGAGTGATTAGGGTTGAGGATTTATTATATAGGGTAAATGGTAGAGGTATTAGGGTTTAATGTATAGGGTTTAATGTGTATAGGATAGAGGGTTTAGGAGTAGAGGTATAGGGTTGAGGTATAGAGTTGAGGAGTTTATCTTATAGGCTAGAGGGTTGAGGGTTGAGGGTATAGGGATTAGGGTTTAAGTTTGAGGGTTTAATGTATAGGGTAGATAATTTAGGGTTTAGGGTTGAGGGTATATGGTTGAGGTATTAGTGTTAAGGATTTAATGTATAGGGTAGATGGGTTAGGGTATAGGGTATAGGGTATAGGGATTAGGGTTTAGGGTTGAGGGTTTAATATAAAAGGTAGAAGTTTTAAGTTTGAGGGTTGAGGGGTAGTATAGGTTTGAAGGATTAGAGTTGTAGGTGGTATAATATATATTAGGTAGAGGAGGTTTATATTTGAGGGTTAAGGGTTGGGGATTAAGGCTTTTAGGGTTGAGGAATGCAAGATTAATGGTTTAAGGTACAGGGTTTAGGGATTAGGTTTGAGTGTTGAGGGTTTAGGGTTGATGGATTAAGGATATAAGGTATAAGGATGAGGGTTTAGGGTTGAGGGATTAATGTATAGGGTAGAGTTTTGATGTTGAGGCTATAGAGTTATAAGAGTTCAGGGTTTATGTGTTTAAGTGTTAGTGTATAGGGTTTGAGGGTTGATGGATTAAGGGATTAAGGGTTGGGGTTTAAGGGTTGAGAATTAAGGGTTGAGGGTTGAGGGTTGAGGGTTGAGGTTGAGGTTTGAGAGATTAAAGGGCTTAAGGTATAGGGTTGAGGGATTAGGGTTGAGGGTTTAATGTATAGGGTACAAGGTTGAGGATTTAGGGTTGAGGTTTGAAGGATTAAGGGTTTAGGAGTTGATGGTTTAAGGGTTAAGGGTTGAGGGATTAATGATTAAGGGTTGAGGGTTGAGGGATTAAGGGTTTAAGGTATAGGGTTAAGGGACTAGTGTTGAGGGTTTAATGTATACGGTACAAGGTATATGGTTGATAGTTGAAGGTTTAAGAATTAAGGGTTTAAGGGTATAGGATATAGGGTTGAGGCTTTAGGGTTAAGGGTCTAATATATAGAGTAGAGGGTTGAGGGATTAGGGTTTAGGGTTTATATAGGATAGAAGGTTGAGGGTTGAAGGCACAAGTATTATGGTTTTGGGTAGAGGGTTTGATGTATATGATAAATGTTTTAGGGTTGAGGGTATAGGGTTGAAGGGCTTTGAGGGTATAATGTTAGGATAGAGGATTTATAGTTGATCATTCAGGGTTGAGGATTAAGGTTTAAAGGGTTTAATGTATATGATAGAGGGTTTACAGTTGAGGGTTCAGGGTTGAGTGATTAATGGTTTAAGGGTTTAATGTATAAGATCGATGGAATAGGGTGGAGGGTTTAATGTGTAGAGTAGAGGGTTGATGGTTGAGGGTTGACGAATTAGGGTTTAAGGGTCGAGTGTTTATTTTATAGGGTAGAGGTTTTAGTGTTGATGGATTAGGGTTGAGGGATGAGGGTTGAGGCACTGATACATTTTGACTCAAATTCTGACGAAAGTTCATCAAAATTTTGACGAACTTTTGTTAGAATTATTTTGTTGATTTTTCGACGAACTTTGAAATGTCAAAATTTGGACCCAGCTGATGATGCTAGGTCAGAATTTTGACATTTCAAAGTTCATAAAAAAAATTAATGAAATAATTCCGGTGAAAGTTCATCGAAATTCTGACAAACATTTGTCAGAATTTGAGTCAAAATGTATTAGTGAGGGTTTAATTTATAGGGTATAGGTTTGAGGGAGGGTGTAGGTATTAGGGTTTAGGGTTGAGGTTTTAATTTATAGGATAGATAGTTTAGGGTTGAGGGTTGAGGGTGTATTGTTGAAGCTACAGTGATTCAGAGGATTTTTGTCAAATTTTGAAGTTCCTCATTTTTCAACAAAAACATCTTCATTAAAAAGTATTTGGAATTCTAACTCCAACATAACTTGAACAAAGTCAATCGGAGCTACGGTGCTCGAGATACACTTAGTCAAACCTTTACTCAACTCAAAGACCCAGGTCAAAAAAAAGGTCAAAAATGGTCAAGATTGTCGTCAATGTGAAGAGCTCATTGCAAGCTTTCTAATGATGTTCATTTCATCAAAATTGGAGTTCATTTGCCCGAGTTACAAGCAGTCAAAGTCGACCAATCATGTGTGGACATGTGGTAGTCTAGTTAATGCCACATCATCAGTCCAGTCAGTGGACACATCACTCCAAATTCTTTGACCGACAAATGAAATTTTGATATGGCATCATCTCACCCCTCCACGTGGAAGGCCATTATTGGTAAAAGGTGGGATATTATTTTTATTAAAAAATAATATATAATAATAAAAAATAATAAAATATATAAAACAAATAAAAAAAGAGAAAAAAATGCCACATTGTTTTAAAAAACATGGGCCCTCCTATATTAAAGGATCTCCACCTATCTTAAAGCCCATATTAAAGCCACCCCATATTAAAGCCGTCAGTTTTGTTTTAAAAACTTTCTATGTTATTTTTAAAAGCCTATTTTCAAGGAATCCCTATTTTAAGGGATTTTAAACCTTTTTTTAATTATTATTAACCCTATTCAAAAGGAATAAACTCCTATAAGATAGTAATGGGATTATTTTCAAGGGGATAAAATTTAAAAGATCTCCTTAAAAATATATACTAATCCCATAAGAGTTATTAAAACAAAATTATAGGGATTATTATTTTCCTTTGTAAGCCCAAAATGATAAGGGCCCTTCATTATTTATCTTGAAGAGATTTTATTATGTAATGGGGGGATTTCTTTTGGATTTACATGTAAATTTGGGAGATTGTAAATCAAGTTTTTTTACACCAAATTGGGTAAACTTGGTGTATAAAAAGGGGTAAATGGGTGAGAGTTTGGAAGTGTGTTTTAACTAATTATTTTTGTAAGGGGATTTTGGAGGAAAATTGGTGATGCGTTTTTGTAACCAATTTATTGAACTTGGGAGATAGAATTTTGAGAGGTGGTGTTTTTTTTTGTAATTCCTTGGTGAAATTTTGTTCGAATCCCATGCTTTTCAGGAGAGTGTTCCTACGCACTTTGGAGGAGCTTTTCAAAATTTATTTGTACCAGGGAGGATACATGCTAGAGCTTTGTATTTGAATATTCTAGAGAATTAATCAGATTGGTTCACTCCATTGGAGCAGACCCAAAGATGTAGTCATGATTGTGGTGAATTCCGTTATCAGATTGTTTTGAATTTCTCTCTTCTTCTCTCTCACATTCTAGTTATCACCTTGATTTTTAAAGCATAATTTCAATAATGTACACTTGGTTTTGAGTTTCCATTAGATTGTTTAAGTTAAGCATTCAATTATGCAATTATTCTAGATCCTAAATCAGATCAAGTTTTGGTATTAGAGCATTTGGTGACTAGTATTGAAGATTTGTGGTGAATGCTAACAAGATCCAGGATTCAGAAGGGTGGAGGAAAGCTTGAAGAATACAATCCTGAGATTGGGAAACAAAGAAATTTTCCAAAAATGTCTGTGTCTAGAATGGAGGTACCCGAAGAACTCAATGAGCAGGAGTTTCAAAGAGCCTTCTGGAAAATGAGATTTGCATTGGAGATGTTTCTCAAAGAAAGGGAAGAATGAATGAAACTTGAAGAAGATAATGCATTGAAGAAAGAAGATCGTGGAGACCGTAAAGGAAAAAAGAAGCAACCAGGAGGTGGTGATGAACCCCCAAATCTCCTTTGTCTACTCCTTCTCCCCCTTGTTCTCCTTCTTCTTCTACACATTCTCTTTCTGATAATCCTTTTAAGGGTTTAAATAAGTCTAAGATTAAATTGGATGTTAAATTTGAACTACCTAAGTATTGTGGTGAATTAGATGCTGAAAAACTAGATGACTAAATTCGACAAGTAGAAGTTTATTGTAGAGTCCAAAGCCTCTTTGATGATGCTTCTAGGATCTAGTTAGCTACTCTTCGGTTGGGAGGTACAACTCTTACCTGGTGGGAGAGTAGAACTAGATCAAAAATTTCACAGCATGGTAGAGTCATTTTAACCTGGACAAAATTTGTTAGTTCTCTTAAAAATAAATTCTATCCCTTAGGTCACATGCAATAATTAATGATGAATTGGAAAGTGTTTAAACAAGGGAAAAGTCAAACTGTCCAAGAGTACACCCATGAATTCAGAAAGAAGGCTATTGCACTAAATGTACCTTTGTACACCCAGGATACTTTGTTAAAGTACATAGGAGGTCTTCACTCATATCTCAAACATTCTATTTTGGTCTTGAACCCTATTAATTTGGATGAAGTTTGTGCCCAAGCTAAACATTTAGAGTCAAGAGGAAACATTTATTTTATTGATAAGTTTGATAATGATAACTCTTTAAAGAAATCATCTAAGGTTGTAGAGATAGGGAAAGGAAAGAAGACAACTACAACCAATAAGGATGACAAGCTTTCTTTCTCTCATTGTGATAGGAAGGGTCATGATGAAGATCATTGTTGGAAGTTGAATTTGGAATTGAAGCCTAAGTGGGATCAGAAACAAGATTAGAAAAAAAAAGGTAAGGAGAAAGCCACAAATGTTGTTATGGATCTTGGTTTTGATTCTGATGATGAAACTAAAATAACAACTATGGGTTTGAAAGGTAAATATCCTATTGCCAGTGTTTCCTTTGATAGTTGTGCTTCTACACCTAAAGTTAATGAAGTCTTTAATGATAAGAAAGGGAATGAACTTTTTCACATAAGGGTTATTTCTAAGAATGTGAAACTTGATGCACTCATAGATAGTGGTTCTAAAGTTAACTTAATTTTTGAAGATGTAAGAAACTTGGGATTGAAAACTACACTGCATAAGAAACCTTACCCACTAGGCTAGATTCACTAGAATGATAAATTGCAAGTAACAAGACAATGCACTTTGAGATTTGTAATCACTAGTAAGTTTTTGGATGAAGTACAATTTGATGTGGTTCCACTAGATATATGTGGGATAGTGTTGGGTAGCCCTTATTTATATGATCAAAAAGCTATTTTCTATAGGGAAAAGAATCATTATCATTTGTTTAAAGAGGGCATTCAGTATATTGTACATTCTCATAGGATTAAGACTGATTGTTCTTTTGCAAACATAGGGAAATTAAATAGGGTAATTAATGCAAGTAAAGATTTGACTCTTATGTCTATCAGTTTAGGTGGTTCTAGACATGAACTTGAAGTAGCTAATTAGGGTCAGAGGTCGCAGGATGCACCAACAATACAACATGAGGGAATGGTGAATGAAAGCATTGATGGTCCCTTGGGTAAATTTTTTTTTGTTGTGAAATATCAATATGTTGTTGATTTATTCTCTTTCATATATGCATTATTGTTCAGCTTGATGCTAGTCAATGTTTTTTGGTTAGTGGCTACAACAGATGATGTAGATGCATATGGAAGTGATAGAATGATGTTTATGTTCAACAATGTTGTTGCAATCTTCATTGTGATTGTGAGCCAAGCTTACAGATGTACAAATGATATAGGAAAAGTGGGGAGGAAAATTCGTCACTTGATGTTTGAATAAATGCCACTTTTGGAGCTCCAAAAGCTCTCCAGTGGGGAGGCCTGATCTAGAGGATTTTTGTGAAATTTTGAAGTTCCTCATTTTTCTCTAGAAACATCTTCATCAGAAAGTATTTGGAATTCTGACTCCAACACAACTCGAATGGATTCAATCAGAGCTACGGTGCTCGAGATACACTCAGTCAAACCTTTAATCAACTCAGACCCAGGTAAAAAAAAGGTCAAAAATCAAAGCTATCAAAAATGGTCAAGACTGGCATCAATGCGAAGAGCTCATCGCAAGCTTTATGGTGACGTTTGTTTCATCAAAATTGAAGTTCGTTTTCCCAAGTTACGAGCAGTCAAAGTAGTCCAATCATGTGTGGACATGTGGTAGTCCAGTCAACGCCACATCATTAGTCTAGTCAGTGGACACATCACTCCAAATTCTTTGACCAGCGAATGAAATTTTGATATGGCATCATCTCACCCCTCCACATGGCAGGCTATTATTGGCAAAAGGTGGGATATTATTTTTATAAAAAAAAATATAATAATAAAAAATAATAAAATATATCTCCACCTATCTTAAAGCCCATATTAAATCCACCCCATATTAAAGCTGTGAGTTTTGTTTTAAAAACTTTCTATGTTATTTTTAAAAGCCTATTTTCAAGGAATCCCTATTTTAAGGGATTTTAAACCTTTTTTTAATTATTATTACCCCTATTCAAAAGGAATAAACTCCTATAAGATAGAAATGGGATTATTTTCAAGGGGATAAAATTTAAAAGATCTCCTTAAAAATATATATGTAATCCTGTAAGAGTTATCAAAACAAAATTATAGGGATTATTATTTTCCTTTGTAAGCCCAAAATGACAAGGGCCCTTCAATATTTATCTTGAAGTGATTTTATTATGTAACATGGGGATTTCTTTTGGATTTACATGTAAATTTGGGAGATTGTAAATCAAGTTGTTTTACACCAAATTGGGTAAAATTGGTGTATAAAAAGGGGTAAATGGGCGAGAGTTTGGAAGTGTGTTTTAGCTAATTATTTTTGTAAGGGGATTTTGGAGGAAAACTGGTGATGCATTTTTGTAACCAATTTATTTAACTTGGAAGATAGAATTTTGAGAGGTGGTGTTAATTTTTGTAATTCCTTGGTGAAATTCTGCTCGAATCCCATGCTTTTTAGGAGAGTGTTCCTACACACTTTGGAGGAGCTTTTCAAAATTTCTTTGTACTAGGGAAGATACATGCTAGAGCTTTGTATCTGAATATTCTAGAAAATTAATCTGATCGGTTCACTCCATTGGAGTGGACCCAGAGATGTAGTCGTGATTGTGGTGAACTCCGTTATCAGATTGTTGCACTTTCTCTCTTCTTCTCTCTCATATTTTGGTTATCACCTTGATTTTTAAAGCATAATTTCAATAATGTACACTTGTTTTTGAGTTTGGATTAAATTTTTTAATTTAAGCATTCAATTATGCAATTATTCTAGATCCTAAATGAAATCATATAGGGTTGAGGGATTAGTGTTGAGGGTTGAATTTGGAGGGTATATGGGTTATGGTTTAGGGTTAAGGGTTTAATGTAATGGGTAGAGTGTTTAAGGTTGAGGGTTAAGCGTATATGGTTGAGGGATTGGGGTTGAGGGTATAATGTATCAAGTAGAGGGTGTACAATTAAGGGCTAAGGGTTGGGGGATTGAGGTTTTAAGGGTTTAGGGTTTAGAGATTGAGGGTTGAGGGATTAAGGGTTTAAGGTATAGGGTTGATGGATTAGGTTTGAGGGTTGAGGATTGAGGGATTAGGGTTGAGAAATTAATGTATAGGGTAGAGGGTTGAGAGTTGAGGACATATAGTATAAGGGTTTAAGGTTTGTTTTTAGAGGGATTAAGGAATTAAGGGTTGAGGGTTTAAGGGTTGAGAATTAAGGGGTGACATTTGATGGTTGAGGGTTGAGGGTTGAGGGTTGAGGGATGAGGGTTGATGGTTGACGGTTGAGGTTTGAGGGATTAATAGTTTAAGGTATAGGGTCGAGGGATTAGGGTTGAGGGTTTAATGTACAAGGTACAAGGTTGAGGGTTGAGGTTTGAGGGATTAAAGGTTTTAGATTTGATGGTTTAAGAGTTGAGAGTTGATGGATTAAGGGTTTAATGATTGAGGGTTGAGGGTTGAGGGATTAAGGGTTTAAGGTATGGGTATGTGCAGGATCATCATGGAAAAAATAGGCCCTTAAGTGGTGAAAAATTCAGAAAAATTAGAGTTAGGTAACTTGATGTAAAAATTTGAATAAGTTATCTATATTATTTCTAAAATATGTAAGAATAGAATCTATAGTAAATTGAATGTAGTTTCTAAAATACTAGGTTTATTTTTTAAAAAAATCTATTTGGTGAAAATTTGAAATTTCAATGTAGTAGTACTTCAATTTTAGGGAAAAAATAAGTAGGTGTTTGTATAACCACCCTAACCACAATAAAATGATAATATTTTTTTATAAGATTTTAGTTATAAGTAGAGGACTCATGTCCTGATGTGATGCATATTTATTTGTTAAATTTTTTAAAAAACATAGAAACTCGTATGTCTAACCACCTTAACTTGGTCAAAACTTTGTGAATTTTTTTTTTTTAATCCTATTTAATTGCAGAGTATAGAATGTGATGCATACTTCAGATTCAAAAAATGTGATATTATTTGACAGCTATAGATGTTTTTCAATCATCTTATCAATCAAGACTTTATTCATAATTCAAATAGAAAATCAATAACGATTATTTATTAAATTCAAAGTAAAGCATAATTATATTGTGGAAAGCTAAGAATATCCTTTAAAAACCCTTTTCATTTCATCAATTTTGTGTAAGAAAAAAGTTGCCAGCCACATATCCTACACATATCCATCATATTTCCACTTTTTTTCCCATCATGATCCTACACATACCCGTATAGGGTTGAGGGATTAGTGTTGAGGGTTTAATGTATATGGTAGAGGATTTAGAGTTGAGGGTTGATGGTTGAGGGTTGAGGTTTCAAGGTTTAAAGGATTAAGGGTAGAGGGTAAAGGGTCGAGGGTTTACAGTTGAGGGTTGAGTGATTAGGGTTGAGGATTAAATATATAGGATAGAGATTTGAGGGTTGAGGTTATAGGTATTAGGGTTTAGGGTAGAGGGTTTGATGTATAGGGTAGAGGGTTGAGGGTAGAGGGTATAGGGTTGAAGGGTTTTGAGGGTATAATGTATAAGGTAGAGGGTTTGTAGTTGATGATTCAAGTTTGATGGATAATGGCCTGGGCTGATCTAAATGCATAAGGCTGGAGGACTGACCTCGGGAGGGTTTAAATGTATGAAAGTAGAGGTTGTGAGGCAGAGGGCCGAGGCAGAGAGCTGGAGGACAGGGATTAGGCTCTAGGGGCTGAGGTTTTAATTTATAGGGTAGAGGGTTTAGGGGTGAGGGATGAGGGTATAGGGTTTAAGGTATAGGGTTGAGGTATTAGTGTTGAGGGTTTAATTTATAGGTTAGATGGTTAAGGGTTGACGGTAATTAGGTTGTAGGGTGTATGGTTGAGGGAATAATGTATAGTGAAGAAGGTTTAAGGTTTATGATATAATTTATTGCATTGAGGGTAAATGGTTGATGAATTAGAGTTTAGGGTATAATGTATAGGGTAGAGGGTTTAAAGTTTAGGGTTCTAGTTAAGGGAATAAGGTTTAAGGGTTGAGCATTCAGGGATTAAGGGTTCAAGATATAGGGTTTCAAGATTAGGTTTGAGGGTTGAGGGTTGAATGTTAAGGGTTGAGTGTTGAGGGATTAAGGGTTTAAAGTATAGAGTTGAGGGATTTGGTTTTGAGGGTATAAGGTTTAAGGTTTAAGGGGGTTTAGGGTTTAAGTGTTTAAGGGTTGAGGGTATAGGGTTGATGGATTAAGTGATTAAGGAATTAATGGTTGAGGGTTTAAGGAATGGGGGTTGAGACATTAAGGGTTTAATGTATATGGTATAGGGTTGATGGTTGAGGGATTAAGGGTTTATATTATAAGGTCAAGGGATTAGGGTTGAGAGTTTAATGAATTGGGTAGAGGGTTAAGGGTTGATTGTCAAGCCTTGAGGGTTGATGGATTAATAGTTTAAGGGTTGAGGGTTAAGGGATTAGGTTATAGGGTATAATGTATAGGGTAGAGGGTTTCTAGTTGAGGGTTGTGGATTGAGTGATTAGTGGATTAAGGGTTCATAGTTGAGGGATAAAGGGTTTAAGGGATAGGGTCAATGGACTAGGGTTAAGGGTTTAATATATAAGGTAGAGGGTTGAGGGTTTCGGTTTCAAGGGTTTAAGGGTTGAGGGTAGAGGATAGACAGTTCAGGGTAGAGGGTTTAATGAATAGGGTTGAGGGTTGCAATTTTAATGTATAGGGTAGAGGGTAGAGGG
>VDFB02357725.1:0-13144 GCA_007258455.2 Sequoia sempervirens | reverse complement strand
TCCAATATTCAACTACAACTGAAGATTTCCCTTTGATGGTGCAAAAATGGCAGGCTTTATGCCTTAACCAGCGATCTAATATGCTCCTAGCACTTTGTTGGCAATGTGAACTAGATTTAGAACTAATAGTAACTTAGCATAGGAGATGGAATTGATTGGCAATTCTAAGGGTTCTTGGGACACCCGGAACCTCTGGCACTCTACATGTCTTCATCATTCCCTTTTACCTTTTTGATAATTCAAATGACTTAAGTTCACATGCATGCTTCTTTTCTGCCAAATCACTTAAACTTACATTTTTACCCACGTGCATTAAATTTTGAAAAGACACAATCACTTTGCTTCAGGTATACCTTTGGTTCAGTTAGAAGTGGTTTTCTCGCAAATACAAAACTTTCACTTGCTACCACCATGTGGGATCTTCACCTGCTACAGGCATGCAGGGAAGTACAAGTGAACCAATTGTATTGAACACAAGTTTGGAACATTGCGGGCCATCGGCTTCCATCTGAACATTGCAGAACATCAACCTCCATTTGAGCATTGCAGGGAACCAGTCGCCATCGCAACATGCGGGAAATCCATCGGCATCAAAACATGTAGGAAGTTTGGCTCCAACCGCCCACAAAATCCATCCTTAGTCAAATTTGCGCCTCAATAGGTCCATGTGAAACCTCCATTGACATCTACACATGCAAGAAAACCATCGGCAACTACACTTTACCCTTTTGAAATGATGTTGGTTCACATGAAAACACCCACATTGTTAGTTGCCCACAAAATCCCTGCAAACCATCAACTTGTGGGACTTTAACCTCCATCTAATTCATGCGAGAAGTTGGTCAGTGCAAATCGGAAAGAATACTTGGTATCAGTCATGCAGGAAAACACTTAGGAACCGATTGAAACAAGTTGGACATGTTTAGACAAGAAAGTCCATAAAAGGCAAACAACAAAAGAAAAAACCTGAACAAGTATAACTTCTTCAATTTTTTCCCAATCTTCACCAAATGTAAACTACAAATACCCATTTGGGCATTTTACAAAGTGAAAACCTCAAGTAACCCCCATACTTAGTCAATTTTGGTTTTTCACCATGGGGATTTAGATTTGAACAATAGAATGAATTCAATGACTAAGAGCACATCCTAGACATAACAAACCCATGCAAATTCTCTCAATCAATTATAATTGATGGGAAATAAAATGGGGGCATGAAAACCTGCAAGGCCCCACAAACACTATATCATCATCAGAGTAGATTTCCCATGACCTACGAGTAGATTGACACAAACATAGAGCTCCCCTAGTAGACCTTTTCCACAATGGTGAGCATGTGTAGAAGACAAAGTAGATTTCTTCCAATATTGTGGTTGTTGAGTAGAAGACATAGGAAGGAAGAAGAGGAGAAGAAGAAAGATGTGATCAAGGGCACAAAAGACAACAATAGTCAACAATAGTAGGAGGTTGTAGTAGAGGAAAAAGGTGGGACAAGGAGGAACCCACAAGGAGGAAGCAAGGCCAAGGAGAGAGCCTAAAAGGGTGAGACCTTGAAAAAATCACCAATAAGAGATAGATGAAAAAAGTGGTGAGGAGTTGTAGAGAAAAGTGCCAACAAATTGCTGAAACTAGAGGCAATTTGGCAAAATTGCTGATTGAACAAAAGCACTAGTCATTGAGGCAATTCAATAGAGTGTCAAACCCAAGGCAACTAGATAGATTCACTAGATTAAGATAGTCAAGCAATAGTGAAACCAGCACAATTGTAATGTCCCCTAATTGGGAATGCCTTGAATTTGCCCTAAATCCCTAATTTTTAAATGAACAAATGGGTTAGAGAATACCTTTCACCTAATTGAAGCCCTGTGCATAGATTAGAATCATTTACCACAGTCATATTGATTAGCAAATTATAATCATTTACCACAATAATACTAATTAGCTGATTAGATCAATTACGATAATAACTTAGCAAGTAGAGTATCACGGTTAAACATTAGTAAATCCATAGTAAATTCGTTAATCCAGTTATTGCCTTATCCTAGGGATGCTCAACCATGGGAGAACATGGAAGAGAGTGACTCAATGGGGTGTCCTTAGCCTCTCGAGGCCCAAAAGAAGTACCCTTTGAACTAAAACGCAATACCCTTTTGGCCTCATGTGTCCCGAGCCATTCATATGAGGTGGCCTACCTAGTGAGGATTCTAATTTTGCTGTTATCCCCTCATCTTGCCATCTTTCCCCATTTCCTCATGATTGGTCTCCTTATATTGCTATAACATGATAGAAGGGTGAGATTACAACATGTGCCTCGAAAATACCATCTCTCCTAGGCCCAAGGCACTATACCATTGGTACCCCAAATGGATACCCCCTTGGCCTCCTTGGGACTACTTGGTCCCCCATTATAGAACACATTGGTTCTCCCTTATAGGACACATTGGTCCTCCATTATAGGACACTTGGTCCTCCATTATAGAGGTGGTGTACCTAGGAGAGGGCCCCTTCACTGCATTCCTTTTGCAAATCTCACTTCTTCTATCACGGTGAAAATATGTAATCAAATTCAGACTTGCAAATAATCATATCAGAAAAACATAATGCTATCATAAGAATTAATAATATACATGAATTATTGATCCTATTTAACAACACATCATATCATAATAATTCTACTATAAAGACATTACTCACAATGCTGCAGTCATAACCTAATTAATACAACTGAGATCTGCTGATCGATCTCCTTTCCTTTTTCCTCTAAATCAATGCCTTCCCTCCTTCTATAGAATCTGATTTTATATCCCCTACTTTGGAGAAGGGGTGCAATTACCCATGGTAAGTCATATACTTTAGTTAGTGAGCATTTATTCCTCAATCGCTGTCATATGAATCGCTTCACTTTGGTATTAATTATATTTATTTGTATTAGAAATTGCTGCCTCTTAATTGCTGCTCCTTGTAATATTCTTAATAACCCGTTGCTTTCCTATGTCATATGCGATGGTGTTGATGGTAATGTATCTTATATTAAATGTTTCTTGCTAACACATTTTTATTATTATTTTTATATTAGTTTCTTTTAAATTGTTAGTATAAGATTGTAATATATTTATATATTACAATGATTAATGATATTTAAATTGTCAATATTATATTATATATAATTATAATGTAATCTTACGATAATTATAATTGTAATAACATTAAATTGCTGATATGTATTTTATTTATTCACTCTTTATTTATTTGTATTTCAATGTTTTATATTTTAGTGTTGCAATTTCAGGGGCATGACAACAACTTCCAATGAGGGGCATTGGGTAGAAGGTGCAAAGATGTAAAATTCAATTCCCCATCAAAATATGATAGGAAGAGGACAAGGCGAATGAAAGCGCAAAAGCTCATGAGGCACAATGGAAAGCAAATATGCATCAAGAGGAACTCAAAGACCTATTGGAGGAAGAACTCAAAAAGAGAAGACTATGTGGCAACGCAGCACCAAATGAAGGATGTCGAAGAATAGTGGAAAGGAGTATGAGAGCTAATTTCTCGATGACACAGAGATGCACAACCAACATCAAAGGAGCAAGTGAAAGAGCAATGATTGCATCAATTAGGAGTGAAGGCAATGAGGGAGACAAGCATCAACACTGAAAGTTGATGTGAGGAACAAGATCAACCCAAGACATAAAAGGATAAGAAACCAGGTATAGGATAGTGGACCTAGCGAGAAGCAATGGAGGTTAGGTGCAACCCTCAAGACACATGAGGGCTCAAGGACATCATGGCAAGAGACACTATTACACAAGGAATGAAGCAAGGAAGGAAGGAGGGAAGGCACCGTGTTCAAATAATCGATGTTGTTCATTTACACAAGAAGTGAAAGCTTCAAAAAATAGATTTACAAAGACGATGTTTCTAAAAGAAACAATCATTAACAAAAGACGAAGTTAGAAACAGCTAGATGACCATTAACGACACAAATAGAAATATATTATACTAATACCCTCCCTTAATGGTCATCATTCTAACTACCTAGAGAAATAACAGAGAAGGCTGCCCCCTTCTTCTCAGAACGCTTCTCCAACAAAAGACAAGAGCCTGCCATTGACTCTACCACTTGAGATGAGTCTGCCACCAACCCTCCCAGAAACTACAAAACTTCTGGAAATAACCAAAAACAATATCAATCGTCCAACCTGATGTTGGATAACTGTTACACCCCGATTGTATAGCTACTAAGATATTAGTACTGCATAGGGAATAAGTGATTGTAAAAGACAATTTTGTGAATGAATAAGATATGTTGCACCTTGTTATCAATATGAGTATTGTACATTAATGATTCTCTCATTTTATGTTGTTTCAATTGATGTTATTTATGGTGAAAATATGCATTATGAGGTTAATGAATCATGTTGATATATCTTGTGAAGTTTATATATACTGCTTTGTTGTGAACATATGACTTCCGTTATCGTGTCATGGAATGCAGCTATGAGGACCATTCCTCCAAGCAGAGGAGAAATATCACTCGAGAGAGGAGCTTGGTCGGGTAAACAGTAATGAGAACCATTTGAGCATATACACACACGTCATTATAGGTTTGAAGGAACCAAGTCAGTTATGTTGGTCTTGATAAGTCATCCATAGGCTTTACGAGTTTGGTTTACTTATTTATGCTTTGTGAGTGATGATTGTTTATTTATCAGACTTACTATACTGTGATCTTTGTGTGGAAAATGTGAGTGATATATGTGTATAGGTTGAGTGGGTATGTAAACACATGTATACATTATGTACACGTATCCATATGTATAAACATATCAATACAGACGCATGATAGGAAAATGGATATGCTCATACGTATGTGTCGACATGGTATACATACACATACGTATACATAGAGGTATATACGGTTATACACACATATATACATACACACGCTACCTATTAACTATGGATATAAATAATATTGTGATATTATTGCTTGGTAATTTACATGTATATGTATGTATATATGTATATATCGATGGTGTATTAATATTAAACGATATATACATAAATATGTAAATATATATATTTATATATATTATATAAAGGATAAATATATGTATATATATTATAGTAGGATAATATATACATATATATACATATATATATATATACATTACGAGAGTAATGAGGAAAATATATATATATACATAATATATATATATAGTATATAATATATATAAATATATAGTTTAAATATTTTAAAACTGTTAAGTGAAATTAAAAGATTTAAATTTTCACTTGGAGTAAATATTAAGAATGAAACTATAGAGAAATAATTAATCTCTTAAACTATAGAGAATTAATAAATCTCAAATAAAGGAGAATCGAGCCTTTTCATTTGAAAAGAATTCAAAACATAAAGCTCAAATGAGAAATCAAAATATTTAAAGAGAATAGTTAAAAAGGCAAGAAATGGCTGAAAGGAACTTTCCTGTGAAAATGGCATTTGAAGAAAAACACAGGTTGCTGGGAAGAAATTTTCAACCAGTGCTGGAAAAGAGGGCAATGCAGCCTGCAATTTGTGAGGTGTTTAAAGATTTTCCTTGACCGATTCACTAAAATGGTGAATCATTTTACATGGGTGCCATTACAGGTAAGTTCCTGTAGGTGGCGTTTTCTCTTTCAAAGTTGATTTATTCTTGTTTTGCTGTCTCAAAATGAAGTCGAATCACTTCCATTTTTGATGAATAAGGGGTTAGAAACCCGCCATGTCTCTCTTTGAATGTTTTGGGGCATTGTGCTATCATTTATCATGTCTTCATAAGTGGAAATCGTTGCATTTCGGGCCCTATATATATAGACGCCATGCCATTCTATATTTCATCACTTGTGGAATCTGAGTTTAGCATTTCTCTGAGCTTTCATTTCCATTTCATAATTTTGTTTACATACTCTATTTTTCTGAGTAGAAAATATAGAGATTTTACCAGCAATTTGCCACAGAGACAGTGAATAATCCCAATACAGCTGAGAGTGAAATCATTGTGAGTTCATTAATGAGTAAGAAATTAGTTGTGAGTTCATTATTGAGCGAGAATTCATAGGGAGTTCATTATAGAGTGAGAAGTCATCATTGGGAAGTCAATTTTAGTGAGAAGTCACTATTTTTCTGGAAGCTTGATTGAAAGAGGGACTGGAATTACGATTTGGAAGGAGAAGCTTTAAAACAGGCATGGAACTTCTTCATTTTGTGTCTTTTAATTTGAGTGTTGGTTTCTATTTTCCTGTACTTGTTTGTTTCCCATAGTTATAAGAGGATAGAATTATTAAAGAAAACATTTACAAGTTATGCATAAAAGGGAATTTGTGTAAGGGAATCAATGAAAAAGGGAATATGTGAAAAGAAATTAAAGGAATGGTTTATTTGCTTTGCATAAAAAGGAAAATAATGTGAAAGAGATAATGGAAGGGTTTTAAATGCATTTAGAATGAATATTGCATGACTTGTATGATCTCCATATAAGGAGAATACGATGAAATAGTTATTATCCATTAGGATCGAAATGAAGGTAGAATCAAGTAAGGTCTTAAGCTTAAGTTATTAGGTTAACTAAGACAAGCTAAGCACTCCTAGGATAAAAATTTCCAGATTAGGAGTTATGTTACAAGAAACTTGTAAATTGTTTCGTTTCTAAGTAGATAGTTTGTTGTAGGTAGTCTAGGGTGACTAAATATCCATTGAAGGACATAGCCTACGCGTAGAGTAAGATAGCCTTAAGTCAAATCGGCCTCGAGTAGTGTATATGATAGATGACCTTCATTCGAAGTATTGAATGAGAATACTTTGGCCAAAGTAGTGAAATGTACGACATCCACTTAGGTGTGAGATAATTGAGACTACACCGTCAATTCATTGTGATCCTTGTACTAGTTCGAGATTGTGAAATAGCAAGGTTCTAGTTGTGCAGGGACACAACATCATGCTCAATTGGTAACGCAAAGGATACCCTACCAATCTCTACAAAGGGAGGGCCATCCATCGAACGCATAGGTGAGGGACCACATTATATCAGTGGTTGGCTTTGAAAAGCACCCGAAAGGATGTTTCTCCTCAGCCTATAGCAAAGCAACATGTACCAAGATTTGAAAGGAAGGAAACCTAGACTGCCTTACTACTATTTGTTCAAAAGCTCTTGAGCTATGTATGTAATTGTATTACTTTTGTACTCTGATTTATATTTGCAATGAAAATGGAATTCATGTGGAAATATATTGTAACTTGTATACATTTATCAATAAAGAAAGGAAATTTTTTATTGTATTGCCTTTGTTACTTGTTATCTTTATATGATTGAACTAAAATTTGAAAAAAATTAATTTACGCAAGGGATAGGTCGTTACATATAATAGAACTGGCCCCTCCTATAAATCCGTGAGGCATTACCTGGCACAACAAGTTAATGATTTTGAGGAAAAATCGACAAACCTTCCAAACCATTGCAAATGAGCATTACCGCCCGGAACAACCGCGAAAACCATCGGTACCGTTCGCATTAACCCAGCGAATTTTAAAACAACCGGCAATAAAAGTAATGATTTTGAGGAAAATTTGTCAAACCTAAATCCAAGATTACAAATCATCGGTTTTTTTAGAAAAATGGTAAAACCCAAAATATTTTGAGGATAAAATCGATCAAACTAAACACCTGATCAAAGCATAAACTTCATTTTTGAGGAAAATAAAAGAAACCCAACAAAAAAAATAACAAATTTAAAGGATAAATTATTAAAAAACCCTCCTTAATTTTTTGGAAAATATTAAAACCCACCTGCCAAATAATTCTTGAGTAGACAAAATCATCCTAACCAAATAAATTTTGAGGGCAAAATTATTAAAACTCCATAAACTGATTTTTAAAGGATAAATATTAAAACCCAACAAAGATTTTTTTAAGGGAAAAAATATTAAAACCCATAATTGAACATTGATCGACAAAACTGAAGAACCACGGCTTGAGATCGGAAAAACGCACCACACAAACCCTTTGAAAAACGTGAGCAGAAAGGAGGATAAAAAAAACTACCCAAAAAAGCAACGAAAGATCATACCAAGAGGATGAGAAATCGTGGCCAAAATACAAGGCAAATCACGCCCAGATACAAAGCAAATTGTGTGACCATGAAGAGCTCAAAAACACAGCTTCAAACAAAAGAGGAAATCGTTCCCAAATTAAATGTCGCGCCCAGATGAAATGAACGCCCAGAAAAGGACGCGAAATGCACAAAATCGCAGAATTTTTTTGCCCAGAAACACGTCTTGCAACACCAAACAAAAACACACAGGAAAAAAACCACGACGCCAAGAATAGAGAAACACGATTTTTTGGAGGTAGCGTGTCTCAAAAATGGCATAAACAAAGACGCGACCTAGAGATTACAGAGAATCCGCTTAAAAAAAAAGATTCCAGAAAAAAAATAAAAATAAAATAAAATAAACTTCAAATTATAGCTTTCAAAAAAGACCCACAAAATTCTTGACAGAAAAAATCATACTTCAAAAACCCTTGAAAAATTTCTTTCGAAATTCTAGAAAGACGATTTTTTTATTTTCCTGCTCTAATATCATGTTCAAATAATCGATGTTGTTCATTTACACGAGAAGCGAAAGCTTCAAAAAATAGATTTACAAAGACGATGTTTCTAAAAGAAACAATCGTTAACAAAAGACGATGTTAGAAACTGCTCTATGACCATTAACAACACAAATAGAAAGATATTATATTACTACACCGAATACACAAGAGAGTGTGTGTAAGGAATCCCAAAATGCAAAGACATGTCCTTATAGTGGCAAGCGTGGAACTCAAGGGAGTCTCTAAGTGAAATGTGTAGATGAGAAGCTGATAAGATCCACACATAATAATGGAAATAATATAATGCAAAATATAGATATCACACAACACTAGAGATGTTTGGGGACCAATATGCCCTAATATCCAATATTTGTTGAAATTGAGTAAACCCTTGAGGTAGGGTAACACCATACAGTACTCCTTACGAAAGAAGCCACTCCACACTATATCTCTAAGAGATCCCAAATACAATATCAACTTCACACATATCTTACAATGATAATCACCTTCTTTGTACAAACCTCCTAATATTACAATGGAGGGGTAATCCTAATGAAGGCCTACTTAACTCCTGATATAATTAATTACACAAGTTATTCACATGACTCAATATAACTAACTTACAGGATGTGTGCCACATGTCGGCACTCCATCCATCTAAATACATTGTAATATCATGTCCCTAGGTACATAACATGCCATCCATCCTTGAGATGTTTTGTCCACGAAACATGAGAAGCTAAATATTATGACTATCGCAAGTTATTAGAAATATGATGACATGACCAATCATCTAACCATCCATAGTTGATCCTTGTTCCTTTTTCTTGATATTTCTTAGATCCCATCCTTGATCCGTATTGTTTTGTACCCGTTTGATTCCATTCCTTGTCATAGTGAGTCCTCATTTGCTTCCCCGAGTAGCCATTACTTCTATGATACTGTTGATTGGTACAATTGTTTCTTTGATTCCATGTAAGTCCCTGCTGACGGTTTTGAGACCCACTCAACAGAATAAAGTTTCCAATGGCTTCCCTATTCTCTCTTGATCAAAGTATTCCGCACGCTAAGATTGCCAGAAAGTTCGTGCGTTCAACTCCAAGGTTCCTTGAGTGCGAATAGGCTCAGTTTGGCTCGATGTGATATTGCTGGTATGTTCAAGGGGACTTACACAATTGTTCGGCGGCTAACAACAAACAGTAGACTAAGGGCTTTTGTGTGATTCAAATGATTTGGCAGGTGAGCGCAAGTTTCCTAATTCTAACCGGAAATGAACTGAATTTAAAGGGGTGTAGGGCCTAAGAAGTTTATGTTATATTCTAAAGATATGTGGAGCTTCATTTCTCGAGCAGACTTCAACCGATTTCACTCTAGCCTCCACGGACTTCAGCAAAATCGGGTGCAATCTTCAAGGGAAATAGCAAAAGATGTTCAAATTATGACTTAACATGCATACACCATCACAACGACGATATAAGCATATTATAACCACAACCGGGTTAAACTCAAGATAATGTCCAACACTCACACAAGGCTTAACTTATCATCAACAGTCGCTTAGTGGTATGGAATAAAGCCGGGTTATCTCAATAAAACATCATTAATAACTAAAGCATACTTGCATGAATTTAAGCTACTTGGATACGAAAGGAAGAAGAAACCTTGCTAGCATTTCATGACAAGACTAATTCCATCATCAATGAAAAGATCTATTCATAAAATGTGTTACACAACAATCTCCTCAAAAGTTTTCAAAGGGAAAACTTTCTCTCTTCTCCAAATGATGCAAAATGCTCTACAATGCTGCACTATCTAGCTCTAATGCTCTCTCAATGTCTACTCTGATTCTAACGCTTCTACTTAATGAATTACAAATGAGGGGGACTCCTCTTATATAGCTAGCCAAGTCCCAAAGACGTTAGGGTTATAATCAATGAGTGGCTAATCGTACACCTCACTCTAAATAATATTGTTCTAAAACCGCCACGTAAGAGAGTGGGTAATAAATGCTCATAATGTCCACCATCATCCTTCTAGAAGATTCCATTTGTAGACGCCTTCACACTGTTCTCGATCTTCTTTCTTGGCGTTGTTCTTTGACTTCTTCCACTTGAGGGTCTTCATTCTTCTTTTCATCTTGAGTCTTGAAAATGTTTCTTCAACACTTAGCCATTTTATTGCAAACTTTCTTCCTTCATGTGAAACTTATAACTTTATCTTCCTTCGAAGGTTGTAATATCATCGTGCTTCACCACTTCAAGTCACCGTGCTCCGGCTTCAACATTTCTCCTGCAAAACAAGCAAGGAGAAGAGAATTAGAATACTTCATGATATAAACTTAACTCACTTACCTGATCCTCATTCAACCTTCGCCGCTCATCACGACTTGTGTTCAAGTTCATGCCTTTTGATTAAACTTCATCTTTGAGAAATTCGTTTCACCTGCTAGAGCTCTGACAACCTTGGTTTTATTCACCTCTGGCTCAAGAAAACTATCTTCACGAAGAATTTGAGCAAATTCACCTAGGCAGTTTCTTTCAAACTCATCTTCTGGAGAATTTTACCTTGAAAACCACTTTTTCTTCATTTTGCCTTAGAAATTTTAAAATTTCCCTTAGGAAATTCATCAACCTGGTGCCCATTTAACATCTTCATCCCAAAATCCTCGACAAGCTGTGGAAGACCTTAAAATCAACTCCTCATCGGCAATCTTCAATACCCAGAAGAAAATTTTCCCCAGAACGCGTCGAATTCATGGGTGCCCAACGAACGGGTTCATTTAATTTTCTTGAATTTTGAACCTTAGAAAATATTCTTTCATCAAATTTATTCTCGTTCTTTGATCCCCTCTGAGAATTTTGCTCTGACTTGAAATTTTTTTATTAACCTCGTGAAGCTGGCAGTCACTGACTTCACCTCAGGCAACTCTGTTCACGCTTCCGGAAAATTCCATCACCTCTCCAGACTTAGGCATTTTTCCCAAGGAAGAAAATATTTTGCCTTAGAAAAATTTTGAATCACTTAGTCATTTTGAAATTTGCCTTAGAAAATTTTAACTCAACTTGCTTAGAAAGTTTCTTGAAGGCGCATCACACTTAATTTATTTTTTGTCTGGCAATTTCAACGCCTAGGCAATTTGCTTCTCCTCACATTTTACTTCACCCTTGGAAAAATTCTTACTTGAAGTTCCAACGCCTTAGTAATTTTTATCTCACCATCATACTTATATTTTATAGCACACTATGCATGGCGCACATCACACTTGAAGGTGAACATTGTCAAACACCTAGCAATCTTTACTTTCCACGTCTTGTATTTTATTCCCCCCTGAAAAACATTTAAAATTTCCATGCCAAATATATTTATTCATCTTTACCTTGAGCGCACCCTACATCTAGGAGAGAATCTTTTTACATTTCAACGCCATAGTTGCTTTATCCTTTCCATTTCACCTTGTTTACCGTTATTCACTCCACACTTTACCTTTTCATGGCGCATATGTGGTGGGGTCAAGAAAAATTTAAAACTTTTGTCTTCATATGATCTGTTTTGGGCGCATTTCTCATAAGTTGAAGGATGAACTTTTGTTGACTTCTTGGCCTCTTAGCCTTATGGGCGCATTTCACATAGTGAGGCGGATGAAAATTTTCACTTAGAATATTTTAGCAACTCCTCCTAACTTGGGCGCATTTCATACTTGGAGGAGGATAAACTTTAAACGCCACCCTTGAATTTATCATTACATGGCTTTCAACGCCTTTGTCTTCTTCCAAATTTGCATGGATACCTTTGTCCTTTTCCTCCTTGCATGAATTCGAACTTTGCATGAGTGTTTTGTCTTTACATGCCCTTACTTGGGCGCATTCAAAGGAGAGAGGAGAATGTTGACCAGCTTGGCTACGCCTTAATCACATTTTTGTCTTGACATGCCCTCATTTGGGCGCATTTCATGTGTGCTGAAGGATAAACATTTCAACGCCACCTTTGACCACCTTGGACTCCTTGTTTAGCTTGGGCGCATTTAGCATGGGGTAAAGGATGAATTTATAACGCCATTGACTTGCCTTTGCATCATGGGCGCATATGAGGATAGGAGGAGGATGGGCGCATTTTGCTAGGCCTGCAGGATAAAAAGTGTTGACTTTTCTTTGACTTTCTTCAAACTTGGCGAATTTAGGCCTGTGTACTGGACGAACTTCAAACTTGGAATTTTTTATGCCTCCTCACTAGCTGGCGCATTTTGCCATAGCAACTGAATGAAACTTCAGAATTAGACAAATTTCTTCGTTTTTCGCTAGCTTAAGTGCCCTGCTATTTATAGTAAGTTTCTTGATTTTCTTACTTCGGAAGCTCAGATTGCCATGAAATTTTAAACACTGGATCCTCGCGACTTTGATATCCTGTCAATACTGCCATTCTGAGCTGACTTACTAAAAATAGCACATTTTGGGAAGTGTTTTGCTATTTATAGTAACCTCTCGTTTCTGGTACTTCCACAGCTCCGATTAGCT
>VDFB02357724.1:0-21332 GCA_007258455.2 Sequoia sempervirens | reverse complement strand
TTTCCCAACACATATTCTACACTTATTGTTACCTCTTCTTTCCTTCACTTCTACCTACTGCTAACCATCATTATCTTTCCATGACCTATACCATAGCATCTACCATTTATTCACCTTTTATTCATGCCAAATTTCTTGATCCCTAATATTTCATATTCTCCTTTCTACTAGCCTAATCATATTCTTACCTTCTGTGAGGCCCACTTGTTTCAATCTTATTCAAACTACATTTTGATAGACTCATTGACTCATGATACTTTGATTTACTACTTTTGATTTTATACAATGATACATTAATTCTATATTATAATAGTAGTAGATTGATGATGATTTAGTTAATCAAGGTTATGGACTATTCAAAATTTGTTAGATTTATATTTTACTATTGTAGTGGATATCAATGTAGGTGGATTTTATTATAATATTATTATTAATTGATGAAACATTATGATATGATTAAAATTTTATGCATCATGTGAATTATTGCATATATGTTCTAGATGATTAATTTATATTGTAAGAATATCTTTTAGCTAGATCTAGATATTGAAAATTGAATACAAATCATTTATGTTGTATATATGATGTAATGGTAAATGTTGCTTCATATATCTTCTTTGGGTATATTAACACTTGTATTTGAGTGTGCAAGTTAACATTCCATGAACAATAGAATTTTTTGGAGGTCTCAAGAAACCATTCTTGTTTTTTCCTCGATATACATAGGCCTACACTATGGGAGAGTCAAGGTCAAGTCTTGTGTAATTATATATTGTCATTTTGTGTTGATAAATTTTATCCTTATGTGGGTTATTTATATTAAGTGGGTGTTGGTTATATTTCTCTTGTGTCAAATCTTTGATGTGATAGTAGAAGTGAAATTTAGAGGTCTTTTATTTTTATTTTCTTTATTTTTTGTGCAAAATTAAACCCCTAATGTGTTTACCTATGGGTTGGGGTCACGTATTAAAGTATTCCAAGAGCTGTGGAGTTGTTGAGACCCTTGAAAAGTGGCCTATAAGATAAGTGATGAGATTGGGGAAAGGGAAATTTGATTTGGAAGGGAAAGTCTTCACCTATTCCCAAGGTTCATTACATCTAGACAAGGAATCTTTACTTAAGCTCTTTCAAAAAAATTGGTTAGGGTGGGATCCTAGAGAGTCATTTTTTGCATCTTGTTTTGAAAAGGGGGAAAGGAGAGCAAGAGAAGGTTTTCAGAGCTTGGAGATGAGAAGGTTCAAGAGCTAAGGTCAAGGCTCTTCCCAAGTTTTCTAAAGTAAGAGGTAGGTCTTCATGTCCTTTTTGTGTATATGAATATATTATTGTTGCAAATGTAAAATACAACATTGAAAATGGATATGGCTAGTTTTTTCTTTCTTTCTTTGTGTATTTAAATTTGTGTTCAAAACCCACTTGTAGAGTGTTTATGTGAGTCAAGTTTTTTGTGATCAATGGGTTGTTATGTGTTGGGCGTGGATCTTCCCCATCAGGGATTAAGAGTCACCCATGTGATGGGGTTGAAAGAGGTGTGTACCCTCTCTTGGGAAATATATCTAAAGTATATTATGTATCGGGGCTATGAGTTCCCATTTTAGAGATGGGTGTGATTGAAAAAAAGAAATATGTATGTATTTAAACTAGCATTGTACTTGTGAATATTTGATTTATGAAAAAAGTGTTGATATGGGTGAGATGATGTATTGAATGGTGTATTATGAGGATTTGATATCATGTTGTAATGTTCCACAAGAGGTAGAGAGTATTAGTGTGAAAAGTATCTTTATGCATCTACTTATCATTTATCTAGTTCCTACACTTAGAAGTCCTATTCACACTAGCTTAAGTCACTTAGTGGTTTAGTTGTCTCACCTTATAGACACTTGACACATGCCTTCGCACTTGTCCCAAGTGTTCTACATGTGTCACATCACTTAGAGGGTTAATCAATCTTTTTGTCTCACCTTCCTAACTCCTCTTTGTCCTATAAAAACAAAGAGTGATCATTGTATTCAACACATTCTATGATAGTTATTTGGATTTTGCATTGTTCTTGATTCATTTTATGATAATTTGAATGCTACATTCATTATTTGCTGCTCCAACATGGTATCAGAACATTGAATTGTAAATTCCTTCTCGATTTTTTAATCCAAATTTTTAGCCCTATCAACAAAGCATTGTGGAGCGAAACATACACTGTAATTGTATCCAAAAGCCTCAAGAAACAAAGAAATACCTTTCATTTCATTAATTTCGATAAATTTTAGTTTTTACAAACTTTTTGACGCTTTGCCCATTGGTAGAAAATTATAATCTTCCGAGCATTACTAGCCTATTTGGCTATTTTCAAGGTCTTTGGCCTATTTGTAAACATATTGTGGCTTATGCAACTTGTTTGCAAGTCACAATTGGCCTGTTTGATCATTTTTTTAGCAGGCGTGGAATTTTTTTTTTGTCATCACTTTTGCAGTCTACAAGTCTTTTGTTGCATTCCTCTTCATTATACAGAGGCATTGGAGGTATGTTTAGTAGGATTTTTGGCCACATAACAAATTACTTTGGCCTTATCCATTCAAATCGAGTCCTTTCTCGTGCATCTATCTGTTATTTTGGCCTGGTTCATGGAAATTTGGAGCAATTGTTTGCCACATATTTGAGGGTACAGAACTTGATAGCGTCAATTTAAGATTACAAAGTTTATGAGATTATTTATTAGGCGCCTCACAACTGCTATCATTTCTTGGCTCGGCCAAATTAAAGAGGAATTATGGCCTTCTCAACTCCCTGCCCCTCACCTAGCTCGCAATTTTTCTACCAGCACTACCTTTATACAGGGCGAGTTTGTTTATTTTTGTTGCAGACCTGGGTGAAGCAACCTTTCAACACATCTCTTGCGGCCTCCTTCCACCCAAGTGAATCTACAGAGGTAGCTTGCTATAATCATCGACCTCTATCTGTTTGGATATAGGTGGCTACATAAAGTGCAACCTACATAATCAGGCACCTTCACCTCTACATAAATAGGAATAGGCTCATCATACTTTATGCTGATATTTCTCAATTTCACCCATGCCCCCACACCTTGCTTCATCCTATCATGTGGGATTTTGAAGCTCTGTCTCCATCCCTTCAACTCACTTGAAGGAACTTATCACCTTGACCCCCAATCCTTGAGGTATTGGATATCCCCGAGTCTCAATCTATGCTATATCTTCTATGCTATATCTTGGAATCCTATACTTTTCCTTATTAACACACCTAAAATGGTTTTGACACCTTATAACCTTAAATCCTAATCCCCACTTCCCTTCTAAGGTTACTTGTAATATTTTAGAGTCTTTTCTACCCTTTGCCCCAATATCAAAGGATTTGATAACCCCAAGTATCAACCTTTACTATATTACAAGATTCCATTTTTTTTACCAACATACCTAAAAGGCATGTGGTATCTTGGAACCTTGAAACCTTATTCATACTTCTTCATCACCCTTGGATAAGTGGGCTTCTAATTTCCCCTTTCCTCCATCACTTTAGTATTAACTATACAATATCCTTGATTCTTGATCCTTTTTAGTATGAACTATGTTGAAACCTTAACCCTCACTCCTTCCTACATTGGATATCACCAAATCCTAATCCTTGCTCCCTCTATCATTGGAAATTTCCTAACTTTGAACCTTCTCCCTTGTATATTAGGCATCTCTAAGGTCTGATCCCTACTTTCTCTTACAATAAGTATCCTTAATGCTTGACCACCATTCCCTCTAGTACTAAACATCTCCAAAGCCCAATCCCTAATTTCTCCAACATCAAGTACCCCTAAAGCCTAAACCTTGCTCCCTCCAACATAAAGAATCTCCAAAGATTGATCCCTAACACTCCCTCTAGCATCAAGTACCTTCAAACCTTGGTCACCAACTCACCGAGTCCCTCCTATAAACACACCCTTGGGAATGTAAATTTTTTTATTGCATCACACTCTTTAATTAGATGAATTCTCAAGAAATTTTGACTTTGGACCTTGGGAGTATTCTTTTCTCATCCTTTAGACATGCATCTCCTCAAACCCTTACCATTAGACACACTCTTTGATGAACCCTTATCATTTAAATAAATGAATTCACCTACCACCATGATGAACAAGTAATATCATTAATAGACTTGAATATACATGATAAGATAGGGGAATAATTTCAAACACTCTTTTTAAGTGTGGGTCCCTTAGGGACATGGTTCATGTATAAGGGAAGATGGTTGTTGATGCAAAGAACATGGTTCTAAGTACATGACACTATGAAATTGATACTAGTAAGTATGGACAACATGCATAATGGACAACAACCCGTACTCTCTCTTCGACACCATTTGAGGTATGCACCCCTTGATCTATATATATTTCTAGCAACCTCTTTAGTTTACAATTTTTACCATTTTATCAAACAAACAAAACTCAAATTACCTTAGTTTGATAATTCATGTTCATCTATTTGATCTAATAATGAAAAAGCTTGAATTCTAGAGTTTGGAGGATGAAACCCTTTTATTTATCAAGACAATCTCAAATAAGGGTTACAGATTGTGCTAAAAGTGTACAATTTATAATTTTAAGTATTAATAAAAATATTCAGTTCCATCTTATGTGTGTGAATGATTTTATGGTTTAAGTAATATATTGATAAATTTTCAAAAATCACACAAATATTAGCTTAGGGTCATCATAATATTGATGCACTCCAACATGTAACTACATAGATTACTATTCACTAATGAATCATAAAAACCACTTTATAACCATACAAGTTTTCACCTCACCAAGGAGACAATACATCACCAAAAAGGTTGGAATTACATGTAAACATGATGATGATCTTTTCCTAATCAATCTAGTTAAAAAAGACACACCTAACAATATCTGTTGACTTATGTCCATTCTTATAATACACTATTAGACTTTCTGGAACTGTGGTTCATATTTAGATTTAATAATCTAGTTAGACTACAATGCAAATTAGGGACAATAGTGCAATTTAGGGACACTAGAGCAACTTATGGACACTAGAGCAACTTATGGACACTAGCATAATTCAGGGACATTAGAGCAATTTATGGACACTAGATCAATTTAGGGCCACTAGAGAAATAAGTAGACTAGAATACAATTCATAGAAAACAAAGTAACTATGCTATAGTACTTGATCTATGCTTTAGTCCCAATCATAATTTCTCCAAGCTTCCTACCTAGAAAAAGCTCTTCTCGATTTTATTCTAAGTCTTCTTTGATAATCAAGTCATAAATATGAAAAATTTAGAATACAATGCTAGCAAAACAAGCTCCCTAGATGTTTAAATTTTTTTTCCAATACATTCAAACACTTAAATTTTAGTTAATAAATCAAATCATTCTTCAATCCATGTTTGTACATGTAGTTCTATCAGTTACATAGTTTAGATCTATCAATTAAGGTTAATTAGCTCACTATTTAACACCCTTCTCACCATGCCAAATTCACTCAAACCTATGCAATATCACAAGTAAAATACTGTAATTCAATAATTAGAGATTAGATACATTCATACATGTTGAGGATTCATTCATATAATACCTAGTAATATCAAAACCCCATTTTACTGAGAAAATCTTCTCCCTAATTTTTTTCTTTCTAACATAAAATAGGGTTTAGACACCATTAGATTCCAAATTTGAGATATTAATTTCATATTCTTTTTAGTTTTATAATTTCATTTATCAATTATTTTAGAGAAGTTTCAAATATAAATCCACTTGATCGCTTGTTTCTTCTTTAGATTTCACTATGTTTCTTCCTACACAAGAAACCCTGTAATTTTTCATCTAGCTTAATTTCGTGTTAACGTTTTGTTTCAATGGAGCTTCCAAGCTATTCTATCATTCTTCACTATCATGACCTTTTCTAAATTGAAATCTTAATACCTAATTCTAATAAATTAACAAATTCCTATTGATTTCTTTTTTAATAAGAAAATATTCAATGAATCAAAATATCATCTCTTTCACAATTAATATCCTAAGTTATTTATTAAATCTAGTTGAAATCTTCTTTAAAGTGGCTCCATGCCAAAATAATACCTTAATTCCTTAAGTAAATTAAAACTAAATTGATGAAGACCAAGCAATCATAGACTATAAATGTTACACTATCACTTCAATTATTAAAAAGATATATTTAAATATTATGTCATTTGAGTCCCAATAAATTGCGAAAATATCTTCAATTATTAAAAGAATATATATTTAAATATCATTTCTTCTTTTCATGGGCACCTTCTTATAAAAAATCTAATATTAAAATAATAACTTTTTCAAGTATTTAATTATAACAGTCATTCATAAATTAATTTTAAAAGTTTGTTTATCAAAATAGGATAAAAATTATTAAATAATCTATTTTTCTAACTTCTTATAATGCAACTTGCACATTTAATAGTTAAATTAATAGAAATAAGTTTTATCCTATCTTTTTTTTTAGAATAATAAAAAATTAATTAACAAAATAAATAAATAAAATGAAGTAATTCTATGCACTCACAAATTAATCAACATAATTAATTAATTGAATTAAATCAATCAATTAATTAATCTTTTCACACAATTGGATCATAGGTTGAAATTCTTCACTACCAAGACTTAGTTCAACTTCCTTAGTACTTGTGTTGCACAACACATCTCACCACAAAATACCTTAGTAAGATAACTATAATATATCTACAATCAATATTTAAATAATTAATCATGTCAACAATTAACTTGTTCAACAAACAAGCATACATAGAAGTAAATACTCTCCAAAGTCGCATATCACATAGTCCGTCAACTAACATTCCAATAAATATTTATATGTGTTTATTGAAGTACTTTAATTCAAAGGAGTTCAAAATGAGGGATGTTACAACATCCTTTGAGTTCCAGAAGATTGTGAAATCCTCTTTTTTGGCTTTGGGTTAATCTCTCATCTACAATTTGAAACTCGACAATGTATGTTTTTTCATTGTTTGGGCAATTTTAATCTTGAAAGATGCAACCTTGAACCTACTATTTGATTTCTTCAAAATTGTGCTCATGTGCAATCATCTAGATGCCGTAGTGGTACAAAGCACCTATTGAGTCTATTATGTTAGAGAGAAAGAAAGCTAGCTTCCCACATTTACCCTTAGACAAACCTTTAAATTAATCAAGTTTTGTAGATATAAGATGCAATACCTGTTAGGGTTAGAGATGGCAGATATCTAACAATTAAATGCAGATTTAATTAATAAACAGAGAAACTAAAACACTCACAAAATAAATCATAACACATAAGTTTAACGTGGTTCACCCAATCTGGGCTACATCCACCAAACCGCAGCCATCCAATACTTTTATTATCCAATGTAAAACCTATTACAATCTTGCGAATAATTGTGTTTTCATCATACAGTAATACCCATCCGAACCCCTTTTTAACAAGCTTAGAAGCTTCCAAATTTTAGGTTCTACAAAATCGGATTTTTTTTTTTTCATTGATTTTTCCCTTTTTCGGTGATCACGCGAAAAAATAGGAGGAAAATTTTTCTCGGGGGTTGCCGCCCCTGAATCCCCGCTCGGGGCCCGACCCGACCCCTGACCCCGGCAAGAACAGGGGGTCGGGGTGTATAGTATACCATGGGCTATACAGTATAGCATGATCAGTCGCCACATACCAACAATCTCCCACTTGGAGACTGATCAGGCTCCATACCAACACAATTTCGCACTTGGAGACTGATCCTGGACGACATTGTTGCAATTACAGCTTCCATTGGAAATAAGTACCTTGGACCCTGCTGCTCTGTTATACTTGAATTCAACCTTGAAGACCAACCGAAGCTGAAGAGGAGCTCAGCTTCTCCCTTATCACCGCCTTCGTAAACATATCCACTGGATTGACATCTGTATGTATCTTGTCCAACTTAACCTGTCCATCCTCCAACACTGACTGAATGAAATGATATCTCAATTGGATGTGTTTTGTTTTAGAATGCAGAGCAGAATTCTTTGCAAAATGTATAGCACTCTGGCTGTCTGTAAACAAGTAATTTCTAGCATGTTGTTTGCCCAATTCATCTATGAAAAGTTGCAGCCATATCATCTCCTTTGTCGCCTCTGTTGCAGCAACATACTCTGCCTTTGTGGTGGATAAAGCAACCACCTTCTATAATCGAGAAATCCAACTCACTGCTGTCCCACCAACTGTAAATACATAACCTGTGGTACTCCGCTTGGTATCTATATCCCCTCCTAAATCTGAGTCAACATAGCCTTTTAAATCAGTATTAGAGCCCCCAAAATATAAACAATTATTGAATGTACCTCTCAAATACCTGAGAATCCATTTTACCGCATTCCAATGCTCAACTTCAGGATGACTCAAATACCTGCTAACAACTCCTACAACATGGGAAATATCTGGTCTTGTGCATACCATGGCATACATTAGACTGCCTATAGTTGAAGCATATGGTACCTTGGACATTTTTTCTTCCTCCTCTTATGTCTTTGGACACATATCCTTAGTCAATTTAACATGACTAAGCAAAGGTGTGCTGACAGCTTTTGCATTCTCCATATGAAATCTCTGCAACACCTTTTCAACATAATTAGTCTAAGATAAAAACAATTTTTTGTTTTTCCTATCTCTACAAATTTTCATACCAAAGATTTGTTTTGCTACCCCCAAATCCTTCATAGCAAAATAATTTGCTAACTGTTGTTTTAACTCACTTATGTGATCCATGTTAGACCCAGCTACAAGTATGTCATCAACATATAAACATAAAATAATGTAGCTGTCATTATCCAACCTCTTAAAATAAACACAATGGTCAGAATTACACCGACTATAGTCTTGCTCAGCCATAAAACTATCAAATTTTAAGTACCATTGTTGAGGTGCTTGCTTCAAGCCATATAAGTTTTTCTTCAATCTGCACACTAGTTTTTTCTTACCTTTGACCTCAAATCCTTGTGGCTGGTCCATATATATTTCCTCTTCCAAATCACCATGGAGAAAGATTGTTTTAACATCAAGCTGTTCTAAATGCAAATCTTTAGCAGCCACAATACTTAAAATAATACGAATAGAAGTCATTTTAAAAACAGGAGAAAAAATCTCATCAAAATCATTATCCTTTTTCTATGCAAATCCCTTTACAACTAATCTGGCTTTAAATCTCTTCTTACCTCCATCGTCCTCTTTCAGCCTATAAATCCATTTGTTTGGTAAAACCTTTTTACCTGCAGACAACTTGCATAATTCCCAAGTCTAGTTTTTCAGCAAGGAGTCCATTTCTTCTTCCATTCCATGCTCCCACTGAACCTTGGTATCCACCTGCATAGTTTCATCATAATATTCTGGCTCACCAGCATTAGTTTAACAAAATAGTATACAAAGAGAGAGAGAATCTTTCTGGAGGTCTACTTATCCTTGAAGATCGCCTAACAGGAGTTTGTGGTATTTGTTGTTGTTGTTGTGGAGCATGAGGAACCACTGAAACATCATTGTTTGGAATATCATCCAACATTGCATAATCATTTTCTTTCTTCTCATGTTGTAGCAATAGATCTTTGTACAACACTTTTTCATTGAATATGATATCCCTACTTCTCACAATTTTTTTATTTTCAAAATTCCAAAGCCTATAACTAAATTCATCAATGCCATACCCAACAAATACACATTTCTTTTGATTTTGCATCAGCTTTCTGATTCTATTTTCATAATCTATATAGTAAATGTTTCACAACCAAAGGTTTTGAGAAAAGAACTCACCTTCTTACCTTTCCATGCTTTCTCTAGAATACCACAACCCAAAGGATTAAAGGGACCTCTATTAATTAAATAAACAACAATGTTTACAGTCTCTACCCACATTTTTAAAGGCAGCCTAGCATGCAATCTCATAGTCCGTGGCATGCTTCCATTATTGTTCTTATTCATGCGCCAGCCACTCATTTTCCCCGTGAAGTCCTTTGGAACCATTTTTGCCTAATAATACCATTAGAGGAACAATAATCTTCAAACTCTTTGTCGCAATACTCACTCACCATTATTAGATCCTGGTGACATTTTATCCTTTTTACCAGCCTCTAATTCTCAACCAAGCTTCTCCATTTTAAAAGTTTCAACAGATTTTCACGCATGAAATAACCACATTTCTAGTTGCATCATCAATGAATGTAACATAATACAGAGCCACCGAGAGAAGATACCTGAGCTAGTCCCCATACATCCGTATGCACAAGCTCTAATTTCTCATCTTTCTTTTGCTTCCCATCCTTGAGAAAACTTACTCTCTTTTGTTTTCCATACACACAACTTTTACATAAATCCATATTAACACATTTTAGACCTGGTAAAACATTATTTGAATGAAGTACTTTAATACCTTTTGCACTCATATGCCCAAGTCTATTATGCCACAGTGCTGACTCAGAATCCACAGCAACTGTATCATCTTCTACCTGCTGAACTGTAGCAACTGTTCCTGAATATTGACCTTTTTCTATAACAATTAAAGTAGAAGGAGCAGTATGACCTGTACAAAGATATAAGGTGCCTACTTTTACACCTTTTGCTACCACTAAAGCACCCTTTGTGACCCTCTAGTTTTTATCACTAAAAGTAACAACACAACCTTCATCATCTAGTTGCCTTGCTGAAATTAAAGTTTCTGCTTAACTTTGGAACATGCCTTACCTCACGTAGTAGCCAATGATTCCCATTTTGCAACTTAATCTTGATTCTTCCCTTTCCAACAATCTGATAGGGTTCGTTATCTCCTAAATAAACCAACCCAAAATCCCCTTGGACATAATCAAGAAAATAACTTTTATGGGGGGTAGCATGAAATGAAGCCCCTGAATCTAACACCCAAGATTCGTCAGCATTATCAAGGGAAAGAATCAAAACATCCTCATCAGATTTATTACTTACCACATTTGCCTTTTTACTTCCTTCCTTTTTGTCTCCATCTTTATTTTTCAGAGACCAACAATCTTTCTTCAAATGACCCGGCTTACCACAGTACCAACAATCCCTCTTGTCTCTAGATTGGGACCTTTTGTCCTTTGATCTTCCGTGTGACTTCCCACAATTTTCAGAATTGTTTCCTCTCTCCTTTGTTCTGCCTCTACTTTCTGCATTCAAAACACTCCCTGATGTGGATGTTCCACCTGAGCTTTTCCTACGAATTTCCTCGCTCAAAATAACACCAACAACATCATCGAATTTCAATGTATTCGAACCAGAAACAGAATTGCTAACAGCCATTACCAAGCTATTCCAGCTTTCAAGCAAAGAACACATAATCAAAAAAGACCTAACTTCTTCATCAAAGTTTACTTTTACAGAAGTTAATTGACTGGTAACCGTATTAAACTCATTTAAATGATCAGTAATTGACCCACCTTCTACCATTTTCATATTAAATAAACGCTTCATAAGAAATACCTTATTCGAAGCGGAAGGCTTTTCATATAACTTCGCCAGGGTTTCCATCAACTCTTTAGTTGTCTTTGCTGTTGTAATATTAAACGCCACCGATTGTGCCAGGCATAGACGAATATTGCCAAAAGCCTTTCTATCCAAAATATCCCAGTCTTCATCAGACATTACTTGGGGTTTTTTGGTTTTCCCTTCCAATGGCCGCCATAAATCCTTCTGATAGAGATAGTCCTCCATCTGCATCTTCCATAAGTGATAGTTCTTCCCATTAAACTTCTCAACCTTCTTACCCTCGTCTGCCATCGCTCCTACTCAACTGTGAGACTCCCACTCAGCCGTGAGACCTTTCTACAGACGATAATCGAAACACAACTCGCTCTAATACCACTTGTTAGGGTTAGAGATGGCAGATATCTAACAATTAAATGCAGATTTAATTAATAAACAGAGAAACTAAAACACACATAGAATAAATCATAATATAGAAATTTAACGTGGTTCACCCAATCTGGGCTACATCTACCAAACCGCAGCCATCCAATACTTTTATTATCCAGTGTAAAACCTATTACAGTCTTGCGAATAATCGCGTTTTCATCATACAGTAATACCCATCTGAACCCCTTTTTAACAAGCTTAGAAGCTTCCAGATTTTAGGTTCTACAAAATTGGATTTTTCTTTTTTCATTGATTTTTTTACCGCCCCCGAACCCCTGCCCGGGGCTCGGCTCGGCCTCGGACCCCAGCAAGGACAAGGGGCTGGGGTGTACAGTATACCATGGGCTATACAGTATAGCATGATCAGTCACCACATACCAACAATACCTATATCCATTCGTATAAATGTAAATGACAATGTTATGTTGACCTAAGTGTTCTTGTGATAATTGTGTGGTTTGTGTTATTCCTTCTTATTAAGCACCTCTTAAATGATTAAATGAACGAGAGCTTTGTTCTTTTATATACCCACTAACATATGATTTTTTTTTTCATATTAGAAGATAATAACTAATTATAATGAGAAGATTTGAACCAAGTTCAAAACTGCAAATACGAATTTAACTCAAAATAAAAATAAGAAAGAAAATCAAATCTGCATGCTTAATTGTGTAAAATTAGATTCAATGAGAACATAGGTGAGAAATGCCTACTCCTACACAAAAATGAATAAATTATGAAAAATGCCAAAATTCCCATACAAAAATAAGTAAGTTACACACTAGACAAATTAGGGGAGATGAGCCAGTAGCTACCACCCATTGAATAACCGCCACCTCCAGGTTCACTCCACCCCCCAAAAATTTTTTAACTCTGATCCACAAAAAAACTTTTTATTAACAAATATAAAATTACAACAATACCAATAGAAAATTATAACACCAATAGCTGCTCATAACAGAATGAGTCACTCACCAATCAAAGTACACAACTAAACATGCCTTTGCATTTATAAAAGAACTCCACTTGCACATAAAAAGGCCCATTTACAATTTTATTTAAATCATTTACTTTTTACAATTACCCCCACTTGCAAATGTTTGTCCTGCACTACATTTTATATTTACAAGTATACATGCACAGCTACTGGTGCTTTAGATGACATAATCACAAACTCCTTTGCACAGTCTTTCACACACTCCATGTCAACTATATGTACTTATTTCATTTCCTGTAGGTACCTGCACAATTAAATATAGGTGTAAGGCTCCCCAATTAAACATCAAATCCAAATGTAATGCACAACTCAGTCATATCATCTTTTAAAAACCTACGTAACTTGCAGCTTCAAATTCAAATGCTCTACCAAATTCAAAATTCAAACACAACCACCAAATTGAATGCATATCATCTTTAAAAACCTACGTAACTTGCAGCTTCAAATTCAAATGCTCTAACAAATTCAAAATTCAAACACAACCACCAAATTCAATGCATTCAATTGTCAGATTCGAATTCCTAAATAAGAGGGGGAAAGTAGCCAGCAGCATTCACAATTGCATGTTACTCCCAGCAAAGTTGAAAGCAACGACAAAGATTTTCTGCACATTCCTCTGCACATTCCTCTGCACATTCCTCTTATATCCAAAGTCTCAGGTATGTACTTATATTTATTTTCATTTATGCAATGTCTTCTTACTTTATACATTCTACCATTTAATAAAAAAATTCTACTTTCCATTGCACATACAGTAGGCTAGCATACATATATTTGTCATTTTACATTACGTGTCTCTTGTTCATTCAACAAATCGATGTATATGTGTGTTTCCTTTGCCTATCCATTGAAAATGCAGAGTATGTAGTTACAGTTATTTTCATTTATGCAGTGTCTTCTTACTTTATACATTCTACCATTTGTAAAGAAATTTCTACTTTCCATTGCACATACAGTATGCTAGCATACATATATTTGTCATTTTACATTACATGTCTCTTGTTCATTCAGCAAATCGATGTATATGTGTGTTTCCTTTGCCTATCCATTGAAAATGCAGACTATGGTACCTATATTTATATTTGTCTGTTTTTCCTCATTTGTCATTTACTTCAGTGTTTATATCAGGGTTTATAGTTGTTATTTATTTTTTCTTATATGTCTCTTGTTTATTTTTGGTCATTTGTCAGGGGGGTCATTTATCAGGGTTCAATATGTATATGTGTGTATATATATATATACATAGACAAACACATATATACGTCTATTAGTCTGTTTAAATATGTTTCATTTGGCTATCCAATACAATAGCGTAGCATTTGTTTATATTTTTCTACTTCCCATTGCACACACAGCAGGCTACCATACATATATTTGTCATTTTACATTATGTGTCTCTTGTTCATTCAGCAAATCGATGTATATGTCTATCCTTTGCCTATCCTTTTAAAATGCAAACAATGGTACTGGTTAATCATTTTCTTCTGCATCTTTCACGACCCATGAAGGATTTATTCGATGATTCAAAAATTATTACTGCTTGTTTATGGAATAAATCATTCCTCTTACACTCCTTTTTCCCACATTGCCTATCCTTTTAAAATGCAAACAATGGTACTGGTTAATCATTTTCTTCTGCATCTTTCACGACCCATGAATGATTTATTCGATGATTGAAAAATTATTACTGCTTGTTTATGAAATAAATCATTCCTCTTACACTCCTTTTCCCACATTGTAGTTATGTATGTATGTATGTATGCAGCTTCACACACACACATGTATATGTATATGTATATGTATGTATGTATGTATGCAACTTCATACATATATATATATATATACAGATACATACATACATTGCACATACAGCAGGCTACCATACATATATTTGTCATTTTACATTATGTGTCTCTTGTTCATTCAGCAAATCGATGTATGTCTATCCTTTGCCTATCCTTTTAAAATGCAAACAATGGTACTGGTTAATCATTTTCTTTTGCATCTTTCATGACCCATGAAGGATTTATTCGATGATTCAAAAATTATTACTGCTTGTTTATGAAATAAATCATTCCTCTTACACTCCTTTTCCCACATTGCATTTATGTATGTATGTATGTATGCAGCTTCATACATACATATGTACATATGTACATATGTATGTATGTATGTATGTATGCAGCTTCATACATACATATGTACATATGTACATATGTATGTATGTATGTATGTATGCAGCTTCATACATACATATGTACATATGTACATATGTATGTATGTATCTGCATACATATATACATACATACATACCCTAAAAAAAAGTGAATTTGGTTTTCTTTTGTGCTTAAATTATTAAATACGACCTGGTAAAGTCGATTGTCTCATGATTTTGTCTCCATAAATGATCAGGAATTTCATGGGTTTGAACACATGTCTATAAAAAACCCAGGTCACTTTGGGCATAAATCGACAAACCCATTAAAAATAAATATGTTTTTGTCAAAACCATTGCATGGTTTTTTCCAAATTCGTGTGCTTAATGAATTAATCTCATGAAACCCTTGCCTGGGATATTCTGCATCTATCTCAAAACGCACTTTTGTATTCCTACCAGTGAGGAATTATATGTATGTGTGTATGTATGTATGTGCATAGATACATGTATGTATGTCCATATATGTATGTATGTATGTATGTATGTATGTATGCACATACATACATATATAGATACATATATATATATATATGTGTGTGTGTGTGTGTATGTATGTATGTATGTGCAGCTACAAAGACAGCGTGCGGCAAAGCGAATGGTTATGATGGGATACCCACAAAAAAACATTAGTCATATGCGTCAATCAGACCCCAAATAAAGATTATTTGGGGTGTAATGTGTTTGGTGTCTGGTGCTTTAGTAAGGAGATTAATATGTAGGAGTGATTTGTAATGGGTGCAAAATTGATTGTAGAAGGTGCTAACGTGAATTAGAACCATTCACTTTCGAGCGGATTTGAATGATAAAATAGATCTGTTTTATATTTTGCAAGTTTATACCTGTGTTTTGTATTTATATCTGTGTTTTGCAATGTTTATACACTGTTTTTCTGACACTTGATCACTTACAATGTAGCTGATCATTGACAATCATGGCACCAAGGCACAAGAGGAAAAGATCGGGTCTGAGGCGCTTGAATAGAGTACCTCATGTAGTGACATTCAATGTTCCAGATGTTGACGAAGAGCCAGCAGTAAACATGGACGAGGAAGTTATTTCTGATAATGCAGCACAGACCAATGAAAATGATGGTTTTGAACCTGCTGTTCATAATACTGACGTAGAAATGGAACCACCATCTGCTAACCAAGTGACAACCCCATATCATAGCATCAAAAGTTGGTCTATGGATGACATGGACAAAGCCATTGCAGATGTTGAAGACCATCACATGACAATCAGAGGTTCAACGATCAAATGGGGAATCTCGCCTAGCAGTTTGCGGTCATGGCTCAATGGTCTGACATCCACAAAAAAGAGGGGGCCACCTACAATCCTGACTGACGAAGAAGAAGCTGAAATTGTGCAATGGTGTAAAGATATGGCTAATAATGGCCATGGCCTTCAAGTCTCACAACTTAAGTCAACGGTGGCCCACCTGGTTGGAGTGAGGCCTAACCCATTCACAAATGGGATACCAGGGAGGTCATGGTGGGTTGGATTTCGTCAAAGGCATCCTGATCTGACAATTCGAACACCCGAAGGAGTGGACACATATCGAGCTATAATGCTGTGGCCCGAAATAGTTTCTTCATTCTATGATAACTTGGAGGAGTTGTACAAAAAACTTAATTATGGGCCCAACAACATATGGAACTGCGATGAAACAGGTGTGCAAGCTGGCAGAAATTGTGCAATGAGAGTTATTGCAAAAACAGGGACGAAATGTGTTCCACAATTAATTGCTAAAAGCAGAGAATGGATCACTGTTCTAGCTTGTGTTAGTGCAGCAGGTCAAGCTATACCTGGTTACTATTTGTTCAAGTCCAAAAGGAACATTAAAAACTATATTGTTAACTGTGAGCCAAGGGCATGCATGGCAATCCAAGAGCATGCTTGGATGACTAAATAATTATTTGTGGCATGGTTAAAACACTTCGCAAAAAATGTCCCAGGAGGTGTGTCACAAACCAACAAAAAGCTTCTAATCTTTGATGGTCATGGCAGCCATGTGGCATTCAAAACGGTTGAAGTAGCAAAGGCTATGGGAATAGATTTGCTCACACTTCCAGCACATTGCAGTCACAAATTGCAGCCCCTTGATGTTAGTGTGTTCTCACCATTTAAGAACTACTTCAAACAGCAAAGGACTATATGGCTCTCTGCAAATCCTCAACTTGACATTGGAAGGGAAGAGTTGGCAACACTTGCCAGCAAAGCTTTTGCACAAGCTTTGACTCCTAATAACATTGTAAGTGGTTTTAGAAAAATAGGAATTTGGCCATTAGATCGACATGCACTTGACTTGGATATGGGGCCAAGCCAAGCTTTTGTGGTTGAAGAGGAAGGAACGACATTGGGAGCAGAAACTGAGGGTGATACAGCTGATGAAGAGGCACAGTTCATGGCAGCTGAGATTTGTTTGAGGATAGCAGGTTGGAATGAGGAACAAATTGGACAGTTTGTGGATACCTTTTCTGCAAACACTCCCCCAAATCCAGAAAACATTGAAGCAACAGAAATTCAACAAGAACCAGCAGTTCGATCATCTAATCAGGCAGCTGAAAATGAAGAGAGTCTAAATCTACCATCTGAATTTGAAGATGCAGCTTTGAACGTAGGGGTGCATCTCAATTTCACTCAAGTGGATGAAGGGTTGTCCATGCCATCACCACCGAATGTTGATCCTGAAGATGTAATCCATTACTTCACAACTGGGAGAAATTAGGAGGCTGAAAATGATGAAGAGGATGGAGTTGATGGTAATGACTCAAATGATGAAAAGGCTGACTATGTACCATGCACACAAGTCAATGATCAGCAACCAGCAGGCAGCAGAAACACTTTTTTGCAACTCCCAATGCAACGAGTGCGCCAATCATCTAACAGAGGTCACAATGGGGTCCTACGCCTTAGTAGGCAGTCTCAAATTTTGACATCGAATGATTTCTTCAATTTGCTGAATGAACAAGAGGCACAGAAGCAAAGAAACCAAGAATTGTAGCAAAGGAAAAAGGAGCAAATGGCTGAAAGGAAGGCAGAAAGAGAAGCAATCCTCGCACAGAGGGAGGCAAATAGATTGGAGCGTGCTGCAAAAAAACAAAAAATTGCAGAGGAGAAACTGAGGCAGTGACATGAAAAGGAGCTTCAAAGGGAACAAGCAAAGATTGCTAGACAGTTGAAGGAAAACCAAAAGCAGGCGGAAAGAGCAGAAAGAAACAGAAGTAAGAGTACTCCTACAACTCCTCTTCCAAGTCAACATCCAATTTTAAGGGACATGATTAACATTTTGTCTCCAGCCTTTGCAGCTCTTAGCAGCCTACAAAATGGGTCTTCTGAAGGCTGCTCTCCACAGT
Organism: Sequoia sempervirens; assembly: GCA_007258455.2. NCBI lineage: Eukaryota > Viridiplantae > Streptophyta > Pinopsida > Cupressales > Cupressaceae > Sequoia > Sequoia sempervirens. The sequence goes on along the minus strand of VDFB02357724.1, from coordinate 2,825 downwards.
TACAGCTAACTCTAGAGGCAAATCATGCATTGCTTGCTTGTATAGCAAGTGCCATACAGAACAATCCGCAGTCCTCAACATCTTCTCCAGTTGACGCAGACTCAGTTGACCCCCAAGGACACACCACTTCATAATCAGATCTGTCGATGTCTGATTACGATTTTTTGTTGTCAATTTTTTGACCTCGAAGTGTGCTAGACTGTTTTGTGTAAAACTGAATGCTGGTCTATTGTATTGGACAGTCAAAGGATACTAGTTTGTTGTATTGGATAGCATTTGGATACTAGTGTCTAATTTTGTAGAACTAAATGGTAGTGTGTTCTCAAATTATCTAATTCGATGTGTTCCAATGTGTTTTTTGTATATATGAAGACTCCTTGTCTTCTTTCCAAGTTAATGATCTATACTTTTGTGATTCGAAATCAGTTTTGTGTTTGTTGTATTCATCTATCATTGATGTGATTTAAAAATATGACTCACTAGTCTATTCAAGATCTATGTTTTGTAAATAATGCATTTGGTAAAGGTTGAAAACATTATAATTCAAACTTTGTATTTTCCCTGACATCAGACTTTTTGAAAATTCAAACTTAATAATTCAATAAGTTTCTATGTATTTTCTCACATCTATGTATGTTGTCTAATTTTGAATTATTTTCTGTGCAATTAATCTGATCACCTAAAATCAACAAATCCCACCATAAATCAAATCCCATTGTTCAGGTTAATGAATGAACATCATCAGAAAAAAGAACATCATAAATGAACACAATGTCTAGCAGGTCACAGCCAAGGTAAGCTCTTGAAAGACTTCACTTGAAATGTCATCATGCAAATTGACTTGCTCTTTACAACCTCCCTAGTTGTGTATACATGCATACATATATATATATGTAGGTATATATATATATGTAGGTATATACATACATACATACATACATACATACATACATACATACATACATACATACATACATACATACATATGTATACACAACTAAGTATATGCATACATATAACTATACATCTATATGCAACATATCCATAAATTAATCTATTTGAAACTATAAATTTTTGAACACATACACTTGGAAATTAATTTAATTGTAAATTGTAAATGTAAGTTTACAATGAATAATAAAAATGAACATTATAAATGAACACAATGTCTATCGGGTCACAACCAAAGTAAAGTCTTGAAAGACTTTACCTGATATGTAATCTTACAAATTGACATGGTCTTCACAACCTCCTAGCCATTTGACATGCCTGCCACAACAAACAAATATAATACAACAGACAAACATGGACAATAGTTATTGAAATAAATAAAAAGATATACTAGTTAGTAAAAAATATAGAACAATAATTGAAACTTAGAACAATTTGAACAAAAAATCCTTAATTATTTGGTGTGTTGATAAACACAATTACCAAACTGCCCACCATGAATATCGTTACACCACCTCTCCTTGTTCTCCCATGCCTGCAAGAAAAGATTTACAACCACGGGTAGTCACAACCGAGGCTAGTAACATACAAACATCATATGACCTTTGAAATAATCCATGTACAACAACACATAATTAATCAAGTTCAATTGCGAATATAGTAGTAGAGGAGAAAAATTGTGAATGCCACTGGCTGCTATCCCTCTTATTTAGAAATTTGAATCTGACAATTGAATGCATTCAATTTGATTGTTGTGTTTCAAATATGAATTTGTTATAGCATTTGAATTTGTAGCTGCCAGTTACGTAGGTTTTTAGAGATGATATGACTGAATTCTGCACTATATTTGGATTGGATGTTCATTTGGGAAGCCTTATATATCTGTGATTTTTTGCAGCTTTGCATGCATGCATAGAGTCATACAATCATATATCAGTAATATACATTGCAAAGCAGAAAAAACACCTAAATGTGTCACTTTTAACATCTAATTAAAACTCTTTTATCATTCAAATCCGCTCAAAAGTGAATGGGTCTAATTCACGTTAGCACCTTCTACAATCAATTTCACACCCATTACAAATCACTCCTACATATTAATCTCCTTACTAAAGCACCAGACACCAAACACATTACACCCCAATTAATCTTTATTTGGGGTCCGATTGACGCATATGACTAATGTTTTTTTGTGGGTATCCCATCATAACCATTCGCTTTGCCGCGCGCTGTCTTTGTAGCTGCACATACATACATACATACATACATACACACACACACACATATATATATGTATCTATATATGTATGTATGTGCATACATACATACATACATACATACATACATATATACATACATATATGGACATACATACATGTATATATGCACATACATACACACACACATACATATATGTATGTATGTATGTAAAATATTACATACATGCATACATACATGCATATATATATATATATATTACAGGCTGCATGTATGTATAGTACATGCATACATACATACATACATGCTGTGTGTATAATGTACAAAAGACATACACACATACACATGTATGTGTGTATGTATGATTGACGCATATGACAAATTATTTTTTGTGGGTATCCCATCATAACCATTCGCTTTGCCGCGCGCTGTCTTTGTAGCTGCACATACATACATACATACATACATACACACACATATATATGTATCTATATATGTATGTATGTGCATACATAGCACATACATACATACATACATACATACACATATGGACATACATACATGTATCTATGCACATACATACATACATACATGTATGTCTGCATGTATGTATGCACATACATACATACACACATACATGTATGTATGTATGTATG